>KZ825902.1:40087-96966 GCA_003184645.1 Aspergillus ellipticus CBS 707.79 | reverse complement strand
CTCCCATCTTGCCTCTTCAGCCAGTTCTCTGCGCAACCCCCCCCCCCCAGTCGCCTCGTGGCCCCATGGACTCCAAGCATCCCCAGTACTCGTCCGGAGTGCACAATGAATCCATCACTGCGGCGTCCACTGATTTACCTCCCTCGGGGCCGGTCTATAAGGTCTACAAGCGGCGGTTCTGGGGCCTCGCGCAGCTGGTGCTTCTGAACATCGTCGTCAGCTGGGACGTGAGTATTCTGTTCGCCATTTGTCCTATCGACATATCCAACTGATAGTCCTGCCTCCTCAAGTGGTTGACCTTCTCCTCGATATCAACCACCGCGGCCCAGCACTTTGGGGTCACTGAAAGCGCCATCAACTGGATGAGCACCGGCTATCTCTTTGCCTTTTGCGTCGCCAGTCCGTGAGTGATCTCGAGACCGACTCCAAACAGCTGAACCCAGAACTCACCCACTCCCTCATCAGCGTTGTGATCGTCACCCTCAACAAAGGCGGCCCCAAACCCGCCATCATCACCACCTCGGCCCTCCTGCTGGTGGGCAACTGGATCCGGTATGCCGGCACGCGAGCAGGCGGAGGCATCTTTGGGGTCGCCATGTTCGGCCAGATCCTCATCGGCCTGGCGCAGCCCTTCTGCCTCAGCGCACCCACCCGATACAGCGACCTCTGGTTCTCCGACCAAGGCCGCACCAGTGCCACGGCCGTTGCGACTCTGGCCAACCCATTAGGCGCAGCCCTAGGCGAGCTGATCGACTCCTTCTGGGCAACCAAACCCAGCGATGTACCAAACATGGTCCTATACATCACCATCATCGTCCGTCCTCCCCTCTTCCCCTCTCCCCTCCCACCAACCCCCCCCCAAAAACTAACTCCAACCCAGGCCACAATCGCCTCCCTCCCCTCGTTCTTCATCCCCTCACACCCGCCAACCCCCCCAAGCGCCTCCTCCACCCCGCTCCACCCCACAGACCACGCCCCCCTCCTCCCAGCCCTGGGCCACCTCTTCAGCACGCTGGAATTCTACCTCATCCTGATCCCCTTCTCCATCTACGTCGGCCTCTTCAACAGCGTCTCCTCCCTGCTCAACCAGATCCTCTCGCCCTACGACTTCTCCGAAACCGAAGCCGGCATCGCCGGCGGCCTCCTCATCATCATCGGCCTGATCAGCTCCGCCATCATCTCCCCCCTCACCGACCGCTACAAGCACTACCTCCCCACCATCCGGCTCCTCGTCCCCATCATCGCCGTCTCCTACATCGCCCTGATCTTCGCCCCCGCCAGCCCCCTCGGCATCGTCCCCTCCTACGTCGTCTGCGCCCTCCTCGGCGCCGCCAGCTTCGGCCTCCTCCCCGTCGTCCTCGAGTATCTCGTCGAGATCACCTACCCGCTCGAGCCCGAACTCGGCAGTACCGTGTGCTGGGTCGGCGGGCAGTTACTCGGTGCGGTCTTCATTTTAATTCAGGATGCGCTGCGCGCCGGCGAAGATGCCAGGCCGAGTGGGAATATGCGCAATTCGTTGGTCTTTGGCGCGGTGCTGGCCGGCGTTGCTGTGCCCGGGCCATTGGTGATTGGATGTTTCGGGAGGAGGGTTAGAAGGGGACGGGTGGATATGGAGAGGGGGGTCGAGTTGGTGGGTGAGCCGGGGGATGTCGGTGGTGGTGGTGGTGGTGGTGGGAATGATGGTGTGGAGGGCGAGACGGGGAAGGGGAGGTTTGGGTTGGGTGTGAGGAGGTATTTGAGTAGATGAACAAGTAAACGAGTAATCTATCCTAGAAGGTAGGTTATTATTATAAGTACATAGTATAGTGACTGAGGGGTGGGGGGTGGGTAGTAGGTTGTGATGATTGATGATGACGATGATGACGATGGCGATGATGTGATATGATACCCTAGCAGTGGACTCCATCTGGAATGCTAATATAGTCAATGCTGTCAATGCTTTATCAGTATGCCCAATGTATCAATGTATCAATGTATCATGCATATGCAAGTGAGGGGGGGGGGGGCGGATGTGTAACCTGACATTACAACACAATATCAACATCTGTCATGATAGTCAAGATGGGGCTTGGAATGGATCGGTGGTAGGTTGGTTGGTAGGTAAGTAGGTAAGTAGGTAAGTAGGTAAGCTGGATAGCACCAATTCAACCAATCCATACCATACTCACACCAAGGCAAGAACACCGACGACGCAATCTACCTAGCTGAACACATACCTACCCACCCCAAAGCCAGAATACCAACACTAAAGCAAGAATACCCACCCCAAAGCAAGGATACCAAAACTAAGGCGAGAAATAATACCGATGCGATCTAGCAGACAAGTGACATTCATCTAAACAAAAGAAATATAGTAAATAGAAAAAATAAACTAAAACAGCACAGTTTCAAACAGGCAGAGACCAGCAGCTATCTGTACATACACACAGTGGTTGATATTGATAGAGGGTGGGAAGGAAGGGTGATGCAACACTAAGCAGTCAGGTAAGTAGTAGTACACACATACACACACACCCGGTGTTGTATTCATCCACCCTCCCCCCCAATTCACATCGAACACACTCCCATCCTCTGTATCGGTGTGCCATATTCCATCAACAGCGGCAGGTTGACACCGACACCATCATGACATGATCATTTTTTTGTCTCGTATGACTCGTCCCATTCCGTCCCGTCCCCGGGGTTGTTGTTGCACCGGGGAGCGAAAAGAAAAAGCGAAAAAGGCGATTCGTTTATTTGAGGGACTTCCAGAGCTTGGGGGCGGCGCACTGGGTGGCGCAGTGGGAGAGGTGGAAGACTGGTGGTTGTTGGGGGGTGGTGGGTTAGTAATGTCCGTGGTATGATTGATCCGGGGGGATGTTCCCCAGGATATTGAAAGTGGGTGGGTAGATAAGGTGGGTAAGGGGTGGATTTGTGGTTGGTACTTACACTCCTCAACGCAGTCCTCCTTGGGGCCCTTGTAGTCGGCGTCCTCCTGCTGGGAGGTTACGCGCTCGACACACTCATCGAAGTGGTGCTTGTAGGGGGCGCACTGGGCGGAGTTGGCGCACTCTGGGGGATTCCGAATCAGTAATTGGATCTATCAATTCGATTCTTGTGATGTAGACAAAAATGGAGAGGATGCTGGTGCGCGCCAATGGCTCAATGCGTGATCTTCCAGCCCCGGATATAACGATGTTTTATATCGGGAGTACATCTCACGCATTGACCGACACTCGAACTGATCCGGTTGTCCGTTGCGGACATCCGCATTTCGCCAATTCATGGAGGAAGTGTAGTATGGGGGGGAAGAGAATATGGGGAAGACAACTCACCCTCCTCCAGCTGGGGCTTGATGTCCTCGGGCTCCTCCTCCTCTTCCTCTTCCTCCTCCTCCTCTTCCTCCTCCTCCTCTTCCTCCTCCTCGGGCTGCTCCTCCTCGGCGGACTCCTCAGCGGGGGTCTCCTCAGCGGACTCCTCGGAGGACTCCTCGGTCTTCTCCTCGGTCACGGCGGGCTTCTCCTCCTCGACCTCGGCCTCCTGGCTGCTGGACTGCTCGACGGACTCGGCGGGAGCCTCAGCCTGCGCCTCGGGGAAGCCGAGGGAGGAGACGACGTCGGAGAAAAAATCAGCGAGACCCATCGTGAGAGTCAATTGAGGAGGGTATCGAGAGATGTGTGGGGGTGGGGATGCAGTGGGCAGCGAACGAGCGAGATGGAGATGAGGTTGGTTGGTTTTCCGTCTCGAAGCTTTGGCGTTTCTGCCCGGCCTGGAAAATCGGAACGCCCCGGCCGCCGGCGATGGTCACAATTATCGGCCACGTGATTGGTCGCTGGCTCGGCAGGCCTGGGGGCCGCGTCCCTTCTTAATGCGGTAATATCATTTTCGCTTTTCGTTTCCGCTTCGATTGGGATTGTCATTTGGATTCTACCTGGTTTACGGGGTGGATTGGTTGGACTTGGGAGGTGGGGTTATTTTTGATTTTTAAGGTCATAGTTCAAAGTACTGGAATTGCACTAGGGGACGGGGCCATCATGTCTATGTGGAAAAAACAATCGAAACAAGGCTCGCTCATTCAACCATAACGTCCAAGGAGTACCTAGTATACAGGAGAATTAAAATATCTCGTCAGCGACCGGATGCTGACGTTAACGAGAGGAAAGTCGGCCATGATCTAAGCGCGAAGCCAGGTCTCGCACCACCACCACTTCAACTGTCACGACGCAATCTCTCCTCCAGCGCCTCCGCGACACTCTGCTGCTGCACCTCTTCGTAGTCCGGTGGTGGCTCCAGGGGCTCTGCGGGCTCTGCCTCTGTCTCCGGGCCAGAGTGGTAATCCTGTGGGCTTGCGGCTTGGGGCTCGCTACTCGGAGCAGCGCTAGATGTGCCACCCTGTGGACCGGAATACGCAGGCAACTCCTCCAGATGAACCGCGGACATGTCGAGGTTGCGGGCCCCTCGCCCGCTGGCTTGGGTGTTCTCGACTGCCTGTTGCATACGCTCCTTGATTCTTTCGAATTGGTTGTGGAAGTCAAATGCTCCTCCCTCCTTGAAGGTGACCTTGAGCTGCACGGCGGGCAACGATGCAGGGATGCCACCTCCAGCCACTGGCTGGACCAGGGCTAGCCATGCATTTGGCCCAAAGAATGGCGCGGTGACATGTGTGTCATGCACATTGAGAAGTGGTGCCGAGAAAGACTGGAAGTCTTTTGTTTGTGGGGCAGGCACGTAGACAATCTGGCACACTTGCGTTAATCACGACTTCCGACGTCCCAAGGGAGCATGGCAACACAATACCCTCTGATTGGTGAGATATATTTGGCCGGCGCTGCTCTGGATGGAGAAGCGCTCCCTGCTGGCATTTGAGCCCAGGGGCTGTAGAGAGATGCTGGTCCGCGGCGGCGACGCAATAATCAGCTCTTCGTTAGGAAGACGAAAGAAGCCTTCCTGGCCGTGAATCATCACCCAGCTGTTATCAGGGATCCGGGTTAGCGGGGTTCACTCGGCGTGGATCATTGCACCATCATCAACCAGTTGCAAGGCCCAAGTGCTGCAGTCATACTGGGTGGATGAACAGTGAAATGGGAGCATGAAAATAGAGGCGAGAGGAAGATGGTTCGGGTGCATCCGCGACACATAGAAGCAGTCCAGGGGATGGTGAAGCGAAGCATAGAAGGAACGGGAGCTGGGGTAGTGAGGGGCATCTACATACTTGATCGACATGTTTTCAAAGCCACCGACTCTAGGATGTGGCCCGTGTGCGGGGGACAGGCTGCGCCGCACAGGATCGATAAAATATCGTGCGCGTTGCGAAGTGATCGTTTGCGATGGCGGGACGAAGGAATTCAGAGTGCAGGATAAAGCCAGGGCCGCATCGGGCTGAAACAAGAGGCTAAAGGTGACACCAGGTTTCACTTTGCAGGAAAACCACACGCGGGTTTCTCTCTCTCTCCCAGGTCGAGTGGGTCTGCAGGACGGACTCAAGGCCAGTGATCAATATCAATCAAGTTCAATCTAGATAGCGAGAGAGGGGGTTAATCGGGCTGGAGGGCGCCAGGATATCAGGGCCCGCCTGGGATCTTTGTTGACGGCGATGCTCCCGGCCACGGCGGGGAAAGGCGGGCGCGGGCCTGCGAGCAAAACACTGGAAGTCAGTGGAAGTGAATCCGCCGGTTAAACCAGGTGGAGGCTGCAGTCACGGCACACGCCTAGCACAATGAATACTCTGTGAGTAACTCAAGTAGCATGTAACAAGTAAACCTCTGGGCTGCCCACCTGGGAGGAATAGAATACGGAGCATCAAGGGCGCAAACAAAGCCAGGAGTGAAGACAGACGGATCGATCCGAGAGTCCGCGGGGCCGTCACTTGCCAGGCGGGGATCCAACTTCCTCCTCGCCTTCGGTTCGAGCGGCTGCTGGAGAACAGTTCGGCCTGGCCTGCCTCTTGGCATCGATGCCATCCAGGCATCTTCCATGATCCCTGATCCCAGCAGGCCTCCTGGAGTTCCTTTCCTTCCAACCTTACCTACACAGTACTCCGTACATGAAATCCGGCGGGGGCGTGGTTAAGGTATGGTTTAGTATATTAATTTAGTATACAAGGATACACCGCAGCCCCTACTAAGTAAGCAAGCTTCTGCGACGCATGTGCATGCCGTAGTCTCGAAGTAAGTCAGTAGCCCATGGGTGCTGTGGTCCAGATGGAAACGGGTGACTCCGTAGATGTACGAAAGGACCTGAAGTATACCCACAGAAGAAGCAGAGGAGCCATGAGTCGGCATGCATTACCAGACTGGGTCTGCCTGCACTTCCATGCAGGCATCGCCATTCAGCCGAGTCGGGGGCAGCCGGAATCCCGGGTCTCCCACCAACGCCGCTGCATCCGGGTCGGTATTCCCACGTATCGGGCCCGTATCCGGGGTTCTGGCGGCTGGCCCTCGACTCCCCGTCTGGATGGCTGTTGCGCCGAAGCGATGGCGCTCGCGAAACCCAGCAGCCGGGCGGATGAAGCCGCCGCGAAGACAGGGCGAATTGGCCTGATCGGCCGGCGAGGGCCAGCGCTTACACGTGGAGAAAACCGTCCGATCGAGTCGCGGCCGACCGACCCACCCCGTCTTCCCTCGAAGGTAGCCTCGAAGGTTACGTTTCCCGTTCGGTGCTCCCTGCCTCGCCTCTCGTTCAAGAATCGCCTCCCACTTCTCCATTCCACCGTCCCCGTTGCTCTTGGGGCCATTCGCAGGGCGCCCTCCCTCTCCGCTGCCGTCAGCCCGCAAGATCGCCCGGGAAAAGAGCAGGAAAAGAACAGTGTAGCCTGATGGGCACGGTCCTACTGCGGAAGTCTCCCCAGCTTATACTACCACCACTACTCTCTCTAGCCCACCGGTGGCTACTATCAGGTGTTCCGTATACACCTCCTTCGCCCTAGCGTGTCTCTGAGTCGCTTGACTTGCGAGGTGGTCGAGGCAGCACTACACACCACACCGGCTTGCACAACCCAACCCTCCGTCCTGCATTGTGGAACCTCCACCGCACCCTTCTCCAGCTCTCACAGTCGGCCCTTCTTCGCGAGCCGGGAAAAGCCTGTCGTACACGAACATCCGACCCTGAACGAGACGCCGCCATGTCGACATCCATCTCGCGGTTCCGAAAATGGCTTCTCGCCTCCCCGCCAATCGAGTTCGCCCTCTCGCAACTCCGGGATTTGCTGGTTGGAGCCCTCCGCCAGGGGCCCATGCCCCAACACATCGCCTTTGTCATGGACGGAAACCGGAGGTTTGCCCGATCGCATGGGATCGAGACTGTGGAGGGACACAATCTGGGGTTTGAGGCCTTGGCCCGGGTGAGTCCCAGCTATGCGTCGCCGCCACCACCATGCTGCTGCTGCTGCTGCTGCTGCTGCTGCTTTCCCCCCAAATAGCGTGTGCTAACACATCGACTCGGGTCTAGATCCTCGAAGTCTGCTACAAGAGTGGTGTCAAGGTCGTCACCATCTACGCTTTCAGCATCGAGAACTTCAAGCGGTCGAAATTCGAGGTGGATGCCCTGATGGAGATGGCCCGGGTCAAGCTCTCCCAAATGGCGCAGCACGGGGAGATCTTGGATCGCTACGGCGCCAGGGTCCGGGTACTTGGTCGATTGGACTTGCTCCGCCCAGATGTGCTGGCGGCAGTCAACCGCGCCGTCGACATGACGAGTAACAACGGCGACTGCGTCCTGAACATCTGCTTCCCCTATACATCGCGCGACGAGATCACCTCCGCCATCCGAGATACCGTGACCGAATACACCACCCCTCTCCCCTCCACTCGCGCCTCCAGCACCTCTCCCCGGACCCCCTTCTCCGAAACACACATCGCGCAGAACATCCGAGCCCAGGCCCAGGGCACCAAGGTGGAAGATCTCCCCAGCGACACCGAAACGGCGTCCGCATCCTCCGGGGAAGGCGGCGGGCCGAAACCCGATCATCCAAACCGGGTTTACGAGAACGGATCCTCCTTCTCCTCCTCGTCCACCCTCCATCTCGCCGGGCAACAACAACAACAACCACAAGACAAAACGCCCACCTCATCGGAACCCGGTGCCGTCCCCAACAAAGACAGCCCCGTCTTCATGTCCCCCGAGACCATCACCCGCCAGACACTAGACGAGCATCTCCTCACCCACGACAACCCTCCCCTGGACCTCCTAGTCCGGACCTCCGGCGTCGAACGTCTCAGCGACTTCCTGCTCTGGCAATGCCACGAAAACACGGAGATCGTCTTCCTCGACATCCTCTGGCCCGATTTTGACCTATGGCACTTCCTCCCCGTCCTAATAGGCTGGCAACGCCGCATCTCCAAGTCAAAGAAGAACCCCGACGCCGAAGGAAACTTCGACGGCATCGAGGCCTCCGATTCCGCGGAGGAGGTTACTCCCACCAGTAACGACAAGGTCAAGGACCTATAGTATTGTAGCATTACATGTTTACCTACCTCTCTCTCTCTCTCTCTCTCTCCCTCTTTCTTCATTCGATCTTTCCTTCTCTTCTGGTTTTTGTTTCCTTTCTCACGGACTGGGCATTATGAATACACACATATATACTCTCACCCACACACACACAACACACACTTTCAGGAGTTTGGAGTCTTTTTTTTTCAACACCCTTGGGAGCATTATCTATTCCCCCCCTCCCTACTACAATTTTGTCTAGAGTTCATACTAGCGACGAGATGGAAAAGTTTACTACCACTACCACTACTAGGTACCACACACCTGGGCGGGCGGCGTGTATATATCGGCATGCATGCACACACAACTACAATCACAGACAGTCAGACAGTCAGAAAGATCAAAGATTATTTATACCATAGATGTCAAGATTTCTTTCTTTCCTTTTTTTTTTTTTGCTCCTCTTTTTAATTTTTACTTGGATGCGTATGTCTTGGGGTTTCTAGATTGTAATATGGGGTGTTGGTGGTGTGGTTTTGTTGGGGTTGGATTGGATGGAACTTTAATAGTAGGAGGGTATTATAGGTTTTGTATTTTTATTTCTGATTGAGTGTTTGGTTTGGTAACGACGGAGTGCCTTTCAGTATCGAGTGGAGGTTCTTCTATGACAGTAGATCCAAACCCCTCTCAAATATTAAAATGGCCTGAAACAACATGACCGGGTTCCTGGGGGGGGGGGGGAAGAATTTCAGGCTAGAATAGAAACATATGTTGGGTGTGTTGCTCTCAATTATACATGCCTATCGTAAGATATGATGGCATCTTGTCTTATCTTAATGGTTCGTCTTACTGTATGTTCATGGTCTTTCTATCGTGCATTCGTTGGACGCATACCCCCGTTACCTAGCAGCGAGGGAGAGTTATATATCAGGTGAGGTAGAGTAACCCGGCGCAAGATGTCTGTTCCCAGAAACACAGGTTGTATGAATCCAAATGTAGTCCGTCGTTCTCCGCCAGGACGCGTTGACGCAGACTGGACGCTTGTCGCCCTCATGCCCCAAAAGATGGTTTGATCATCAAGGTGTTATAAGACTCGCGGAGGCGCTCAGAGAATAGTGCCAAACCTATACCGAGAACAAGGAAAATGATTAGTAGCCGCCTCCAAGCAAAAGAGTGGGATCTGATGGACCATGGTAAGGACGCAATTGGCTATACGCAAAGCAAGGGACAGAACATACCCGAAAGTCTGCTTGATGCTGCGGACGTAGTACACATCCCAGTTCTGTTGGGTGACATCCTCCTGTCCGACAGGGACGCCGGTCCAGGTCACACGCATCTGAGTCACGCCATCGACGTCGTTCTGGTCGAACTTGATCTCAAGCGTGCTGAAGTGGCCCTCGGGCCACTGGGCCAAGCGCCACTTCTGCTCGATCACGGTAGGCTTCTCGAGCTTAACATATTCACCGGTGACGTTGCCGTCAAAGATGGCGAACTTTCCACCGACGTGAGCGCCATCGAACTGGCGAGGTGCCCCGCGAGTGAAGGCAGCAATGCGCTGCGGGTCTGTGAAGGTGTTGTACAACTCCTCAGCCGTGGTACGGAATTCGTCGGACGCAGTCACGGTGGTAGTGTTTACAGAGACCTTGCTCGAGGTGGTCGTGGTCGTGGTCGTGGTCTTGGGGGCGGAAGTCTCCTTCTTGATCTGAGGGTAGGCCTTGGGCGCGGTAAAGCCGCTGGAAGGGTCGACGCCAGGGGCGTGTTGGAGGTCCTTGCCGTGCTCGGCAATCAGAGACGGGCCGACCTTGACCAGTTCCTTTCTGAGCAGGGGAAGGAGCTTAGAGCGCACGAGATCCTTCACGGGCTGCTTGGTAGGGGCATCGGAGTAGATTTCAATCTCAAACTGAGGGCCGTCGTGGTCAGCGGCCGGACGTTGGCCAACATACGAGGGCTAAAGGGAACATACGACGTACTCATCTTCCTCGGTGTCATGGGCAACCTCAGGAATGGTGATAGTTCCACTAACGGACTCGTCGTCCTTAGTCTTACCTGTCAAAGGTCTTAGTGGTGTGCCCTGAACAGCGAAAACACTAAGATTACGAACCTTCATACTCCAGCTGTACTTTGACATCGAACAGGGTGATGACCTTGCCCTTTCTCTGACTGACGTCTACATCGCCATCCATCGTCAGCAGATTGGAAATCTTGGCGGACACGCCATTCTCCTCCACGGCAAGGACGCAGAGGTTCTGCTTAAGGTAGTCCTTGGCCCAGCCAGAGGCGTCCTTGTTCACCCAGTGCCAGTTGTTGGGGTTGTGAAGAACCATGATGGTGGTAGTGGTAGTGGTAGTGGTAGTTTATTTAATTATCAATTGGTCTAAGGATTTCGTTGCAAAGAAAATCTGCTCTATTGCGGGGCCGAGCTTCGCTAGTGGAGAAAATCTTAGCGAGTCTTCCGTCTTCTTCCTTCTTTCACACAAAGCTAGGTTCTATATTATCGCACACACAATTAGCATCAATCCCAAGCTATTCAAGTAGACAGATATCAACAGCGATGTGCATCTTTTTCAGGATCCAGATAGCGTTTCCCGGATCGCAAGCTTATCAGCAGTGATGATGAATCCGAAGATTCACCTTCCTCTGACTGGTGCCAGCTATGTGTTTTCATCATTCAAGGAGAACTCCCTCCAGACGTGGGGGGGTGTCAATGGATGACCGACCAAGTCTGTCAGGGAGGGGGCAATGGGGTGGTGAAGAGGGAGCAGAAAATTCAGGCTCGACTTACAGTCACACAGAAACGTCTCAGCTTTGAAGACGCTGTAGAAAAGATAGATCAACCAAGTCTAGGGAGACAATGGGAAGTGGAGGGGGAGGGGGAGAGGCGGTGTTAAATAATGGGGGGTCTACTGTGGTGAAGGAAGAAGAACAAAAGGGTAAAAGTTCGAGGATCCGGAAGGAAAGCTCTAGAAGCCGCACGCGTCACGTGCTGGGTGAGGTAAGCCGCCCGGGCCTAACTAACTAACTAACTAACTAACTAACTACTATCTGCTCGCGGTTAGTCGGTGGGGCTTCGGTGGGTTTACGCAAGTGGCCAGTCTGGACTCCCGCATTCAATCATGCCAGCAGTCAGCAGTGAGCCGAGACTAGTTAGTTACTATGTATGTAGACAGAAGACAGAAGACAGATCCTTAGATAGAGTAGCAAAAACGAACGTGGGTATCTTTTAGCGACACAGAAACAAATCAACACCATTAAACAACCGGGCTCGCAGGGTTATCGTCAATCATCAGTCATGGCCACTCAGGCCTGCTCCAGCTGCTCCAGGCCCTCCCAGCCATCTTCAGCCATCAGCTGTTCTTTCACTCGCTCGCGTAATCGTTCGATTTCACTCCCCAGGGCTTCGGCCCACTGACCCTCCACCGTAGCCACTTTGTCTTTCAGGTCGCTTGTCAGGGTGCGCTCTTCGTCGGCGCGAGACTCCTGCATCTCCTGCTTCACTTTGTCCTCGGCTTCTCCGAGGCAAATTCGTTCGGCCTCCATCAATTTGCAGCTGGCTCTCATCACGGCAGACTTGACCTCGTGCAGTAGGCAAAAGAGGTTGATTTGCGACTCGATATATTGGTAACTGGACTTCTCGGCGTGGGAAACCAAAGTGTATAGGTATTGTAAGGGATATTCATGGTAACTCGGATTCTCGTCATACTCGTTGGCAGGGATTTGCACCAGAAAGCCGCGGATGTTCTCGGGGATTTGATGAACTAGCGTATAGAGAGACGGCGCAATATCCCAGAAGGCTGAAAGTTGAACCTCCACACCTCGAGCCACATTCTCTTCTGTCACGTCTAGAAAAGTCTCCAATCGCGCTAGGGCACTGGCCTCATAGTTGACCCGGCGATCCAATCCATCTTTAACGAAGAAATCATTTGTCTCTCCCACTTTTTCCTCGTTGGCTGCCTGTTTATAGGGCAGCAGGACCACGGCTCGGTACTTCTCGTCGCGATCACTGACCAAATCAAACATTTCACGATGCAACTGCTCGCGCGCTTCGAATAACCATTTGACCTGCGTGAGCTTTTCCAGAAGCTCGGGCTTTTCATCCCCCTCCTCTTGAGTTTGGTCGGGCGTTCCAGACCGCGCATCATCGAACAGCCTGCTGCGTAGCTCATCGATACAAGTGCTGGCCCGGTCGATTCGATCCGTGAGTATCATACGCATTGGCTTCAATACGGATTCTTGGTAAGCATCCAGCCCTCTTTTCGTCAGCTCCTTTTCCAGCCTATTCTCTTCCACCACCAACGCTGCTTCTGCTTCTGCGGCCTCTGCAAATGTGATGCTTCCTTGCTGAATCTGATTTTGGATGTTTGCTTTAAATTGGCGGCGGCTTTCTTTAACCCGTTCCTTGTGGTCTTGGAACAAATCGTCCATCTCTGTTTGATGTCGTTGTCTGGTAGCCTTGATCTCGGAGAGATCGGTAATTGACCGGACCAGTGTCCGGTAACTGACAAGATCAGGATGGCTATTGTTCACAGCAGGATAATGCCGTGGGTATGGCGGCGGCAGGGTGACTAGTCTCGAGACATCCATCTTGGCTTTTTGTTCGGGGCGTCTGCTATTTCCACGCCCCATAGTGCGGGAATATTCCGGTAGAGTGGGCTCTTCGTGCCATCCAACCTTCTCGGGGGGGTACTCATCAGGGCCATATGCCGCATACGGATTCGTTGCATTGGATGCACCCCCAGTCCCAGTCTCAGAGGAGGCTTGACTTTCTTCCCATTGCAGGGCTCCACGAGGTAAGCCCATATATTTGGTCTCCCTCTTTGATCGTTGCATCCTACGCTCTCCCCCCTCGCTGCTAGATCCAGTTTTTGATTCCCACCAGCGACTAGGCGCCCGACCCCTTGAGCTCATTTCATCGTTGCTCAACCCGAGGCTTGCTATTGGCGAGAGACAGGGTTTGTAGTTGTTCCACCACGCGGATTCTGGACGCGTCTGGGGTATGTCCAGCTTGGGTGCTCCAGGCTTAGCTATCCTTCTAGAAGCTGGCACATATGCTATTTGACTCGTCGGCTGCTCCAAAACTGGCTTTGGGGGGCATTCGAACAACCTACGGCGCACGTCTTCGACATCAAACGAATTGGAATCCCATGCCTTGGCATACCTCTCACGCCTGATCTGGGATTCCGTGATGATAAAATCAGCAAACAGTCGCAAAGCCTCTTTCTCGTCCACGGTGTCGGCCTCTTTCTCAATGAACTCTTGATGTCTCTGTACGGCGTTTCGGACAAACTCGTCATCGCGATTGACGACTGTGTCTAAGGAAGGGCCTTGCTGTGTCGATACACGACGTGGGGCCAAAGGAGAGACGGTGGTGACAGTATCATTTGGTAAATGCAGTATATGCGAAATTGGTCGTTCGTCTTTCGATCCGGAACGAGAAGGTGTTTTGTCTTGCCCAGATTGTAGCGGAGGTGTCGGAAGTGCTTTTGTCGGCAGTGCCGGCGACGTTCTTTTACCTAACGTAGATGACCTTTCTGTGCCTGGTGAAAACGGTGGTGTCTGTGCAAATGCTGCAGATGGCCCCAGAGGGCTGGGCTCCGCCTTAGGGGTTGAGCAGGTCCGGTTGGAAAAGAGACCTCCAGAAGAGGCTCTTGGCCTTGATGTGACCTGCTGCCCATCAGATCCTATACTGCGGCTGCTGTGCGGCGTGAACTTTGCTGAAGCTTGAGGCCGAGTAGTATCAGAGTCTACGCCTGAGTCTTCAAGAACCAAATTGGAGGGCTTCACATGCTCCAAGGCCTCAGCCCAGGGGTTGCTGCTCATTGAAATAGCGCTAAGGCTATCGGGAACAAGGCTTTGTCTGTTCCGGCGCTCGATTCGTCTTTCCCGAATGCCCTTAGCGTTGGGGTCTTTGATAGCTGGGCTACGAAAAAGGCCACCACTATTGGGATTCTGGGCAGTGCGAGAAGACTCAAGAGACCCTGGTCCGCTCTCGCTGGATGTGTTTGTTGTGTCAATCGTCAGCGGTAACCGGTGGCCCTTTTGCTTGGCATCGGTAGTTCCTTCATCAACCCAACCAGCTGGGGTTGGCGGAATGCTATCCAAGCCTGTGCCTAGAACCGGAGGGGGCCGCGTCCTACTCCCTCTGACGGGAGCTTGCGAGTTTCGAAAGGACAATGCGTCGGAAAGTCCACTCACACTATGTGATCTTGCGGTTGGCGGTGGTCCGGGAGGAGGCGGAGGAAGGGGCATTCCTGGTTCCCACCCCGGACCAGAAGGGGAACGGGTTCCAGATTGGCTGTGAGCCCTTGATGAACTGGCACTGTTCACGGCAGGTCCAGCAGAAACAGCTCTCCTTGCAGCTGGAGGACGATCCATGTCAATGGATTGGGAAACCTCAAACATGTGATTCTCATTGCTCAACTGTGTCGGACGAAGGTTTTCCGGCGACACCACAATATGGGGTCTCGGCCCTGTCATGACCATTGTTGGGTCGTTATACCCGTCGACCCGATTTTGAGAGGAAGACCTGGAGGCCGGAATGCCTTGTGGTAACGGTGGAGGAGGCGGCAACGAGACCCGTCTATTATGACCTGTGTCATTCCCCAGAGCCATAGACAGAGGCCGATTCCGTGGGAGGCGTCGCTGGCGATATTCCAGCGAAGCATCCACACCGGGACGCACTGCCCCATTGTAGGAAGAGTTGATGCTCGGCGATGTAGAGCCCATTGAAGGAGTATTCTGGCTGACATTGTCTCTATGCTGTTGGGTCTGATGCTGCTGGCTTGGAGGTGAGTATGGCGGCGGGGGTGGTGACAGAGATACATCTACAACGCTCTTATTAGGTTCAAGTTCTGGCCACTGAGATCAGGGCGGGCTCAAAGTTCTCCATGACAAAGACCGACACAGAAGGACCGTTGAAACGCCATGCAAGCAAAGGAAATAAAGCAAAGAAGAGAAGATGACAAACCAGAGTGAGCTCCGGTCGACCGTGGTTGAGGGATGATCCGCAGCATGTTATTGGGTTGTGGATAAGTAGATTGCCCAGCGTTGATTGATCTATTGCCCACCGGCCCCCAATCCTGAGGATTGTAAGGCATGCTGCTGTATTGTCTGGAAGCCATGGGTGACGATCCGATTGCCGCTCCGCCGGGCGAGGCCACCGCGGGAGAATGGCCTTGGGTGAACGGGCTGGATAACGAGGTCGTCGAGAGAGGGGTGGATGAATAGCCCGCGCCCAACGCGAGGCCAAGACCTTGAAACTGAGGACCACTCAGCGCCGTTGTTAGAGGAGGGGGCTGTACAGCATGCTCTCGACGACTGGGAGACGGTTGGTTGCTGGTGGTGGTATGGGGTGTCGGCCAGCCGCTGGGGGGATATGCACTGGACAGCGGCTCGTCGCCAGCATTGCTCGAAGATCGCCACCTATAAAGAGGCTGTGATCAGTACCCTTGCACCGCTGCGAGACAGACACGGAGAACAGTCGAAGACCACAGCAGATGAGAAAAGCTGGGCGCACCTATTCATACTAACGGAGGGACCAAGAGCCAACCGGACACGAAGCCATGGCTGAGAGCTGAGAAGGACGAGATTAGATTATGCCAGCGCGACAGGTGGTCGAGGGAACGCCCGAGAGCTGAAGCGCAGGCGGATTTCTATTCTTTGCAACAGGGCCCTAGTCCAACCCGATGCGGAGGAGGCTTGCAGGCCCAGCAGACGATACGTATGGACCGGTCGACAGGCATCGTGGGATGGGGGGCCCAATCACGGGCTGGGGCAACAGCATCGGACGGTAGGACTGTCAGATGGCAGATGGCAGATGAATGCTCGAAGGTTAAAAATAGCGACCGCCCGCATTATTGCACGGCTGGCAGAGGGAGGAGACAGTGAGAAACTGGGCCAAGGGTGCAGGACAGGAGTCTGCAGAGGGAGCGAAGGCGTAGTGAAGGCGTAGTGCATCCCGCGAGATGCAGCCCGGCCGATTTGATCACAGCCGGCGTGGTGCTGGCGCTTAACCTCGCCCCTTCGCGCCCTCTCAGAGGCTCGTCCCCCTCCGCCCTCCCGGTCCCCTCCCTGTCGCCCAGACCCCGCCCCAACAAACCAGCATCGCAATCACATCGAACCACGACCCAGAGGGTCAAGGATGGGCCGGCCTTGCAGTAGTCCAAACATCACACAGGGTCCGCGACGGGGCGAGAGGATTGTCCGGGGCGAATCGGAATTGCCACGCCCAGGGCGCAGGGCAACATGGCCTGAGGCTACAGGCGCCTACACTGGATTACAGGGTGCCAGAGGACCCCACGAAGGATGATGATAAGCAAGTGTGTGAACAGGGAATCAATTCTTATTTTAGCATCGAGAAGCTCTGCACTACTGCATACTAAAGAATCCTGGTCGAACAAGCATGCCAGCACTTTGCACAACTACGGCGCCGCGGTGAGCAGATTCCCTGCTTAGACTGAAGATAACGAGCGCCCCGACTAAGTGTTGGTCCCTAGCAAGTGACTAAGATTCATGTCAGCGAGAATTCTACTATGGCTTTGCAATGCAATAAACAATAGTGAAAAGACTCTTGTCAGATCAATGCCCTGTCACAGGCGGTGGTCATCAAGGTTAAATATATTATGTTGACCGTCGTGATAAAATATGAATAACTCATCATTGAAAGAGTGGGAGAGAGAAAAAAAAAAAAAAAAAAAAAAGAGGGCACAACTCACGTTTAATTATTCAAGTCGAACAATGTCCGCTCGCATATTACTTCTACCTACCGCGACAATTAGTATGCGGAGAAAGCGCGAGTGTGTACGCATGAAGGCAACACGTTGACTGATCAGTCATGACATTATCGTCTTTGCCAGCAAAGCTGACTTGGACATATGCTTGTCTTTGTTTATGTCGTTTCATCATTGTGCCATGAGGAGCCGGGCTGAGAACAGGTGGCAACGTACAAATACGTAGAGTGCCCGAGGGCGTGGGCAGCAAAAGGTGACATTTGAAGTTTTCTGGAAACTGCGCAACTGGGTTAGCAGTTGCTTGCATTTATTGACCAAACGTGTTGTTTATAAACAGGTATTTCAGAAAAGCATGAATGGTATTAAAAAGATGTTGTCTGCATCGATAACTCGAATAAGACTCGTCATCTAGGGTATCATCCTCGTACAGGGTGTAAACAGAAAATTGGTTGGAAGTACCTTTCATAAACAGTGGCTGAGGCTTAGTTGGCTGTGACCATACCAGATACTGTTGTCGACAGTTAGCTTCACGCCAAATTCCTGTCGTGAGCAAGTCTCGTGACTTGAAATATATCTCAGTGGGCGAGGTTTTCTAGGCCTGCCGCAAAAAAGGCATATCCATCAGGACCGAACGTTTTGTTAAAACGCCGTCGGAGCCCAGTGCCGTTTCATCTTCGAAGGGGCATATGTCGAAGGAGAAGAGGGGAAGCTTACCCTTTGTCGCTTAGGAGCTGCATAGTTTTGATAAAGCTATCAAAACATGGAAACCTGCAGACTCTTATGGTTGTTAGCCTATATATCAACAATGCATGTGAAGAAAAAGCAAGCAAAGTAATAGACTCTAATCAGAAATAGCCAATTGTATCGTCGAGGACCCGAAGGTCTCAGTCGGTAATTTCCAGCGTATATATTGAAAGAAAAGCATCATGCGAGTCGCGGGGAGAATGAAGAGCAGACGATGATAGACATACCATTATAATAATAATGACCGAGGGGAGTTTTTTTTTCTGTGTAAATGCGGGGCTAGATTATCAGTGTCTGGATGATATTAGCATCGTGCCAAGGCAATCAATGTCAAATAATGTCAAAACAGATGAGTTGAGCAAAAAGCATCAGACTGACGTGCAAAACAATGGAGTTTTCATGCCCTGAAGGGGTCAAAGACTCTAGTTTGAAATGGTTGTAGGTATCATCATAAGAGGGGAAAGGAGCGCATGGAGGAAGGGATTTTCGCCGAGGAACTTACCAAATGATCCTGGGCATCGGCGCGAGATGTCAGTTCAGCAGCAGAGGTGAGCAAATTCAGAGCATGGCTCTTTTCCTACGAATGTGCGACGCATGCTTCCACGGGCATAAGAGGAAGACTGCGATCGCAATATGAAGCAGTTGTGGGAAGGAAAGCGAAAAGAAAATCGCGACGAGACCTTTTAAGCTCTCCCAGCGGAGCTAATTTTACCGAAGAGCTAGGCGAGATCCAGCTAGCCTGGAACAGCAAGGAAGCCACCGGACTCGTTTACGTAAGGGCTCCGAGCCACCGGTCTGTTCTGCCGGCCAGCCACGATTCAGGAAGGCGGAAGCAAAGGCGGCAGGTACACCCCGCCTGACCTTCCGCTTTTTGTTTGTTTCTGGATGACAGGCCGTCGTCGGTATTGCCAGATCACCAACGCAGCTGGAACTGCCCGACCTTCTAGTGCTCACAGGAAAGGTGTCCAATGCAAGACATCCATCCCTTGTGATCGACGGAGCAGGTGGTTAAACTCCGGCCCCCCCGAGGGACGCAGAATCGGGAGAGCGTTCGAGACTCGAATAGTTCGGGATAGTTTGAGTCGGATATTCGGTATCGGCATAGTTTGACGCGGATGGTCAAAATTCGCGTGTCTGCTGACCCCCAGAAACCCACCCGCTACGATTGCCTAGGTGAAACGGCCCGCGAGCGACAGATGAGTCTCGCTGCGAGGCTGCGATATTTTCCTCGCGCCCCTTAATGATTAGACCGATGGATTCAATAGTCTGGGTCGAACGAACCATGTCAGGAGGAAGGCGTCCCGGACGGAGCCTGGGCGGGCATCTGATTGTCCGGTGGGACGGACAGCCATGGCAGTGTCGGCTCTACGGAGTACTCTGAAACCATAGACAATAGGAGGCTCGAGACTCGACGGGGAGGGATGGGCTGACTACTGGCTGGGCCCCTGGGGTCGAGAATCGAGAGTCGAAAGTCGAGACTCTCCGTCAGGCACTCGAGTTTCTAACTGTAAGTATGCTTCCTATCGCCGCCCACGCGGGGAAACTCGGGGCCAGCTCGGCAGCGGCCAGCCAGAACCGGATTAGGGTGGGGAAGGGCGCCCGCTGGGAATGACGAAGACCATCCCCATCCAGTTATTGCGTCAATGGCAGTCATGCCGATGCGCGTTCCCCAGTTTTACTGTGGTGGTTCCAGTGCCTCCGCCCCTCCGCCCGGTTCGACCCTGTTTGGTCCTCATCTGACGTTAGCCCCCAGAGCCCAAGAATAATACAACACCGCCGGTAAAAGATTGGCCCTGTCTGGCCGGGACTCCCTTAAAAGATGGCCCTGGTCTCGTGGGGGATCCGTAAGAGATAGATCAGCTCCTCCTGCAGCTTCTATCTCTTGCCAACTGTCCCTCCTCCACCCCTCCCCAGCCCATATAAGAACAGCCTACCAGCGCCGTCGTCTCCCGCACACAGTACCCTGGACACCTCCGCATCTTCCTGCTTTCCCCGTTGACCCGAGGTTCGAGTTTACTTTAAACCCTCCCAGCGCCCCAGACTCCTTCGTCTTGCGCTCTCTCCGACACACTCCCCTTCCCTCTCACCTCTTTACCATCAAACCACCACCCCCACAACATGTCTGCAACCAGTGCTCCTCCTGTAGGCCAGGAGAACATCAACACGGATATCGTGACTCTCACGAGATTCCTGACCGAAGAACAGGCCAAGGTCCCCGAGGCCACCGGTGATTTCACGTGAGTTTCTTCCCCCGCATCCTTTCTTCTTACGCAGAAGCTCACAAAGGCGTCCTCGCGCTCGACCAGATTGCTCTGCCATGCTCTTCAATTTGCGTTCAAGTCCATTGCCTACTACATTCGTCGCGCATCCTTGATCAACTTGACTGGTCTGGCCGGTTCCTCGAACACGACTGGCGATGATCAGAAGAAGCTTGACGTCATCGGAAACGATATATTCATCTCCGCCATGAAGGGCTCCGGCAAGTGCCGTATTCTCGTCTCCGAGGAGGAGGAAGAGGTCATCGTGTTCGACGAGCACCCCAACGCTCGGTACGCTGTCGTCTGTGACCCGATCGACGGGTCTTCCAACCTGGACGCGGGCGTCTCGGTTGGTACCATCTTCGGTATCTTCAAGCTTCCCGACGAGGTCCTCGGGCCCCAGAACAAGGTCACTGCCAGCGACCTCCTCCGCGCTGGTACCGAGATGGTGGCCTCTGGCTTCACCATGTACGGTGCTTCCGCACAGCTGGTGATCACCATGCGCAATGGCGGCGTCAACGGCTTCACCATGGAAAACTCTCTGGGTGAATTCATCCTGACTCACCCCAACATGCGGCTCCCCGACTCGCGGGCTATCTACTCCGTCAATGAGGGTAACAGCATGTACTGGGATGAATGGGTGAACGCCTACTTCCACTCGTTGAAGTTCCCCGGCGAGGGAAAGAAGCCCTACAGCGCCCGTTACATCGGTAGCATGGTGGCGGATGCCTACCGAACCCTCCTTTACGGCGGTGTCTTCGCCTACCCCGCCGACACCAAGAGCCGCAAGGGCAAGCTGCGTATCCTGTACGAGTGCGCTCCCATGGCGATGCTCTTCGAGAACGCGGGTGGCTTGGCCGTCAACTCCCACATGGAGCGCCTCCTGTCGGTGGTGCCCGAGCACATTCACGACCGCAGCGGTGTCTTCCTCGGCTCGAAGAACGAAGTACAGAAGATCATCGACATATACAACCAACACAAGAAATAAATGACTCGATAATATCCCCGCCACGAAGAATCGGTGCCCGCTAGGACGACACGTTATGCTGCAGCTGGAGTTTTAACTAACGGCTCAAGGAAATATTTATTTATTGTAAAGTCGGTCTGTGTACCAAATGACGTCTCCGTACTAGCATGATCTATCTATCTACCTTACGATTGTATCTAAACATTCAATAATCAATGAGAAAAAAAAAATTCAATAATCTAAACAATTCCTGCTCTACAGAATACCTAGGTATAACATACAGCTTCTCCACAACTTGAGATACTACCCACCTACCTATCTAAAGTAGTAAGTAGTACTTAAGTAATAGTAAGTATGTAGCTCTGAGTCAGTAGAGAGATTTGGACTTTGAGGGGAGGGGAAGGTGGGGGTTGTTTACAATACCGATCGATCAATTGATCGATTGAATCCCGACCCAGAAAAAGAAAACAGCCATTCTCTCACCCCCAATTTCCTACACAGTACTAGAATTAATTTCCCCGTAAACATAGTAAACTAATCCTATTACTCCGCCGCCCTTCAAAACAACGCAAGTAATCCCCGCGCTAATTGGTGGAAGAATTAATCCCTCATACTTACGACACACGACCGCAACCGTCTCGGCAAAGATTCCCTCCTCAGCAAACACATCCATGATACTAGTAAGTACGTAGATAGCGGCCGCAGGATATATATCTGCCCAACACACGATCAACAACAACAACAACAATCTTCCTCACCTTACTGCAGAACACGCATGTCAATTGATCATCCAAACGCGATAAGAAAGAGAAGTAGGTAGGTTAATTGACTGAGATGGTGACACGATAGGTTTTGTGGATACTTTTTTTTTTTTCTTTTTCTCTTTGCGTTGAATCTGCAGGACAGTTCACGGGTACTGTTTACTTTCCTACTAGTAGTGTTTGGGTCTGAAAAAAAAAAAAAAAAAAAAAAACCAAAGCGACCGAGAAAAATGTTCAAGGAAGTCAATTTATCCATGCGTTCTACATTGGTTTATTTAAAGAAGGGTGGGAGTTGTTATACAATTTGACCGAGTATGTATTTCCGATCTTCTAGTAGCACAGCCAAGGAAGAGAGGAAAGAAAAATGGATAAGACACCATGAATATCTAGTTCGATTCCCACAGGGAATAGAATAATAGGTAGGTACATCCTGATCCAAAAAGAGAAAGAAAGAGAGGGAAAGAAAAGACTGTATGCGGGATACAAAGACTAATCGACAGGATCCTCTTCGAGGAGGGTCTTGAAGCTGAACGGGGCGAAAGGTAAACCTTCACCCATGAAATGCTTGCTCATGGCTTCGACCCAGTGGAGACGGAGCGAATGAAGCATGGCACTGGTACCCTCCATGACACAGAGAATGGCGATGGTGAGGGTGAACCACAGGTAGAAGCAAACGACGATCATGATGACACGGATGGTGGGGTTTTCTTGCTCGAAAGCGCCGCCGATGGTCATGCTCCACAGGACGATGGAGAGCTGCTGGTGGGCGAGAGACAGAGCCCACAGACGCAGATAGGAGGCGGTGTGGGAGATACAGTTCAGACAGAACTCGATGGTGTGGATGACCTGATGGATCATGATCTCGGAGAAGTCGAACTCCTCGTGCTCCTCATCGCCGAGGTCCTGTGCGATCATGGCAACGCCTTCACCATCGCTGGCCACGCTGTCGCGAGGTCGGCCATCGAGATCAGCGTCGTCAAGGGCGCTAACCCGGGATTCTTCTCCAAGGCCACGGTATCCGTGAGCGCGGGCGCTGTTGTGCTCCCAGCGAAGGTAGAAGGGCTTGAAGAAGAGCATGAGCGGCACCTGGGCAACGGCAAGAAGCAGCAGGAAAACCTGCACGCCTGCCTGGCCAGGGTAGAGCTGCTCCTCAACGTTTCCAGGGGAAAGGAACATGAAGATAAGCATGTTCAGGAGACCCGGGGGCGATTCGCCGCGGGCATTCCAATCAACAGACCACTTGTACACAATGGTAAGAACGAGGTATCCGAAGATGGACTGGAAGAATATCATTCCTGGAATGAAGTTACCAATGACATCAACCTTCGACTTGAAGTGACGAGCATTGACATATTGCAGGCAAAGAGCGTAAGTCATCTGCGAAATGGTCAGTTTTTGTCAATCCATATATTGAGAAGAGGATCTCTTACATGAGCCCAACCAAGACAGATACTCATTTTCATCTTCATGCTGTTCGAGAAGAGGAGGGAGTTCTCGGCTTCGTGCCAATTCCAATCAAGACCAAAAGTGTAACGGTAGCTTCCCTTCAAAGTAGCCTCGACGGCCTCCCCTGGCCTGATATCGGCGGGCCACTCCCACTGACTGGGGAAGATGGTGAACGACTTGGAGAAGATATCGTTGTAGATCAAGCCAGTATACATCGAGAAGAGACCCATCATCAGCATAATATAACGACCGTAGAATGCCATATATGTCAGCTCATCCAGCTTGGTCTTTGACAGTTTGCGTTCCCAGAAAATCATGGCGGCCGCAGCCAGGGTCATCAAGGTACCATGACCGAAATCACCAAACATGACGGCGAACAGGAAGGGGAATGTGACAACAGTATACAACCCGGGGTTGACTTCCGAGTACTTCGGGATACCGTAGGCATTGACGATGGTCTGGAAAGCTTCCGTGAACTTGTTGGTCCGAACATAAGTTGGAGGGGTCTTGTTGGTCCGGATTTGGTTGACGATAGTAGGCACGCTCAAACCAGCACGGTCGTTAACATCCTGCAGGGTCGATTTGATCAAGGCCAGCGAATTGGTGGGACACCAGGCCTCCGCAATAAGGGTCTTTCTCGCCTGATCGTAGGAAAACCGGTTGAGTGTATCGTAGACAGCCTTCTCCTTCTTGACGATGATCATCCACGCCGCCAGCGAACGGGCAATCTGGGTAAGCTCCGCGTCGAGGGTGTTCTTGGTGTTACGCAAGACGTTGCCCACATCACTCAGGCGGGTGTTCACTTCATGGATCTGATCTCGTCTCAGCTCGCTGTTCTCATCGACACTGTAGAGGGAGGCACCGAGGGACTCGGAAATCTTCCTGATCTTGGCAATGATGCTCTTTCCATGGGCGAAGATCACGAAAACGTTCTTGTGGGACTCCTCGTTGTTGGTCGGGTCGATGATAGCCTCGGGGATTTCGGACTGGTTCATGTAAAGGTTACCACGCAGAGTGCGCCACAGGATGCGCTCGAAAGCTCCAATACGATCCCGCGGAATCACACCGGACACGAACCCAATGTTCATCTCAAGGAAAGACTGCTGGCCCTGCGCGTCGCCGTTGGTGCGAGTCTGCTGTTCGACATCACGGAGAAGAGGAGCTTCGTCGTTGTCGAAAGACTGGCGAATTTCCTCCGTATGGCTGTGAGCTCGGTCGAAGAAGCCACCGGCTTCCCTAAGCACCCAGCGCCACTCGGTCAATTCCACCTCACGTTTCTTCAAGGTCTCGTAGCTATCGTTCAAAGAGGCGATCCGTTGTTCAAGGCTCTCGCTCCGTTCGGCGAGCTCGTCAATTTCGGAAGCCAAGGGGGCCGCCAGCGTATCCGAGAATTCGGACGAAGATCTCATCGGGATGCCTGCCTTGTCCATCTGGGAATGGAAGTAGCCTATGGGGCCAGACAGGTTAGATTAACGGCACACCAACGCGTGGAAGGTATATTTCCTAATTGTCAAACATACGCAATTGTCTCTCCACATTGTCCAGCCGACGAATCTCCTTTGTGAAAGTACGTTGGAAAGCATTGGTATCGGGGTTAAGCTACCGATAGATCACCGACGTCAGTCCCGGTTCGTTCAGCGCATCATCAGGCGCGGACTCACATCTCTAAATTGGACCTGGCCGAGCTCTCCTAGAGCACTGACAACTTCTCTTCCGATTTCATTGGCGATATAAAGCTGGGTCAAGCTCATATCCGACGAGCGGAAGAAGGTGTCCCTTGGAGCCATGGTGAAAGACAAGCTCCTTGAAGCAGTTCCTTTCCACCGTAGGGACAAACGTGCGCTAGGGCGCAAATATCAGATACTATAGAAGCAACTGCAAGATAACGATAGGAACCCAAAGCCAGAGCGGCCGAGATATGAGCAGAAAGAAAGGACTTGAAGCTGGCCAGAGCCCCTGTGGTTGGTGATGCTGCCTCGATTCCCGGAGAGCCGCGTGGCTGCTTCCGGTCACGTGGGGCGACGCCCGCGGGCTGACTAAGGCCCACTCCTGCCTGGAAAGGGTAACTGTCATGTTTACGGAGTGTATCTATGCTGTAGCGAGTAGTGAACTACAGCCAAAAGAAGACCCATCGCTGATTGAACGAAATAAATGAATTAAAAGCTTCTTAGTGGATTCTGAACATGAAACCCCCCTACTATGCTACTAAATGCTGGCCATCCTGGACTATCCGACATGTCGTACTATAGCTCAGGCAAGCCCAAAGTGATGAGAGCCTCGAGCATGTCTATGAAAAACAAACACAACTCTTATTAACCCATGGAATGTTCATCATCCTCCGTGACTCCTTTACGCAAAATAACTCTTCCAAAGGACTCCAGAAAGATCTTCAAGTTGATCCGATGAAAATGCCTGAAGAGAATGAGTTAGCGACTGGTTCCTATATAATCGGGATGTTCTCTCCGCAGCAAAACTCACCTTCGCGTCTATATGCCAAGTATCCTGTCGGGTCTTCTTGAACTCGCTAATGATGGACTTCACGCTTGAGCCAACGACGCCGGGATCACTTGCAGCACGAACACTCAATGTAGTCAGCGCCTCGGGCATCCACTTCGGTGGAGGACTGTTGTATGGGAATGCCTGGATTAGAGCTCCGAGTCCCAGGACAGCACCGTGCCTGACAATGATAAGACGAGTGTGCTCGGGGGTCGGAGTGCCAGCTCCCGAGGAGACAGGAGTGGATAGGCCAGAGCGGAGACCCTTTGGCTTCTTTGGGAGAGGGTTGTCGGCCAATACTTTGGTGAACCGTGCCTTGAGTCGGCTGACCATCTCCTGCCGGAGAGAAACAGGCGAACAACGGACCATTCCGGACAGCGTAGCCGAGGCTCCTACTCTCACTTCGTGCTGAGGATCTTCCAGCATGCTCGCGACACACTCAAACAGCTTGTCACGATCGCCGACCGCGAGCAAGAATAGGCGACGGAAATATATGATTTGGATATTGATCATCACGCGCAGACGCTGATGCCACGAAGGCGAAGTTTGCCCTATGTGGATGAGTGTCTTTATGAACCCTGAATTTTGCTCCGCAGGGTATGGGATGTTGGGAAGGTGGCGGAAGACGTGGTATGCCAAAGATTGGAGCTCTGGGTCTTCCTTTACATCCATCATATGCAAGAGTTGCCCGGTAAACAGATCTGGGAAAAAGGGAACCAGCTGGGTGCACTCATGGGACGAAAGGGTAGAGTCGAGCCACAGGAGAACCGTCTTGCTCCCAGAGGTGTAGGACGAAGGTGCCTGTTGACCAGGTGTTCTCTCGTGTCTCCATTTCTCAATGCGCTCAAAGACACCGCGAAGCATTTTGGTAAAGTCATCTGTCGGAAGGTATGGGTATGAGCCGACTGACGATGCCGACTCCTGTGCTGTAAGAAGACGCTTAAGGTCGGCATATGACTCGTGATATCTGGTACGGAATATCGTTGCGATCGTTTGGCCCATCGCTTCGCGAACACCCTTATAGGGATGATCGAGATGAGCAATGAAATCTTCAATGATCGGCTTCTCGAGCTGGAAGTGCCAACCTGCATCGATGATCGACTGATGCAGCAGATTGATCTTGGAGCTTTCTTTGAATGCGGCGTTGGTATTCATATCCAACCGGAAGCTGGCCAGCCAGTCGACCAACGGCCAAGCCCTTCGAGGATCACGACATTGGAGAATCATGTGCAAGAACGTTGTCCAGTAGCCGGAGTTTTCAGGAGTCAGGCCGTCGGTGAAGATCTTTTGCACGATCGGGAAGGCATATTCCCAGACCATTGTTCGCTTCTCAACAGATGTATCTGCCACGGAGCTCACCAGGGCACCAAGAATCTCCGCAGTGGCCCGATGTTGATGCTTGTCACTGCCATCCTCGAAAACAATCTCAATCTCCTCCTGGATATCTTTGAAAGTAGCAGCCGTGAGTCCATCCCGAAGCATCAACTCAAAGGCGTAGAGAAGCATCATTGCGCAGGGCATGCGGAACTTATCTGCCGTAGGGTCCCGCGGCTCTTGCTTCAAGTACACGAAAAACTTGGAAAACCACTTTCTGTCGAACAATTTACCCATGTGTGTCCGGATCTTCCATTCTACGTCGTCGTATTCGATATCACGTGCCACATTCGACTTGTAGGCAGGCATGTTGTCCGCCCACACAAGCCAGCCAGGGAAGTCATGATCAACGTAGTATTCAGCTTCGGGATTGGCAAAGCTTGCCAGGTATTCCTTGGTCCATCCTTCGTCCTGCCGCTTGGTGGCCACCTTGATTTTGGAAGGGAAATGCTGGCGCCCCAGGATAAAGTTCTTGTAGTCATGACTGCAGATTGCCCGAACATCTATCATCGTAAACAATGCAATGAGCGCCTGAGAGTACATGCCACGCAGGCCGGGGTGATCGTCGATTGATCCTTGAGTAACCAGGTCCACGAGATTTTCACTTGCGATGTAATCAAATCTCAGGCCCATCGTGATGACAATTGTAGCTGCACGGCTGGCAACCTTCCAATGAGATACCCTCGCAAGGTTCACAAGCTCTTCCGCCAGATCGGCCTTCTTCTTTTCAATGAGAACGCGCTTGTTGTTGATGCCATCACGCTTCTGTGAGATCTGATCCTGGACATCTTCTTTTGGAGCGATTGCTTCAATGATGTCCCGATCCAAGATAGCCATTCTCTCCATCGAACGACCATAGTCCATGATCTGGAAAACTGCGCTCGAGCAGATTCTCTGCACAGACGGTTTGTCAACAGCACTTGCATCTATGAAAGTCCTGACCAAGGTAGGGGCGAATTTCCAATGGCGCCCGACCGTTTTGGCGACACTGCCAAGCAACAAAGAAAACAATGCACCCTTGATTCGGGCGTGATCATTTTCCCTGATGCCCTTTTGGAGAGCTTTGAGAAGAGGTGGTATAACAAGAAGACGAGAGCCCCAGACAGACTTCAGAGCCGATTCGCCTGCACTTTGAGCGTTGCGGCGGGTCTCTGTATAAACCGAGACACATGACTCAGCGATGTCCAGAAGTAGAATCTCATCTAGCTTAGACCGACGCCGGGGTGCCGCGTTATGTCTCAGGCGTTGCAGGTGGTACACATTAGCTCTGCGAACGAGCAGAGGACGCGGATAATCCTTGCGGATACCGCTCATCTTGTAGGGATGAATGTCGGCCGCAAGGAGACGAGTAACCCTGTCAAGAACATGGGCGGACCGTTCGATTCCAACATCAACAAACCAGGCCCGGTAAGCTGAATAAAGAGCAGCAAAGCAAGGCACATCATCCTCTTGCTTGTCTGAGAGGAATCTGTGCACTTCATGAAGAACCCAACCTGCCCTTTCTCGAATCTCGTGGATGGTAGTGTACATCTGATCGGTTTCTAACAATGGGTAGCCTGTAGGATACGCGAACGAATCCCGAACAGCGGCCTCATCGGAGCTATCAAGTGCAGAGTCGGGATCTTTATCTTCAACAGCATTGCCATTCGACTGGTCTTTGGCGTCTGTCATATCGACATCACTGGCGACTCCAGAAGGCCCATTCACTTTTGTCGTCGACGCCGCCTTTGGATCAAAAAGCACAGAGATACCCGAAAGAATGAGTCTTAGCAGGACCAGGTTTCTGGTAACCTCATCTGACCATTCTTTGCCACTTCCATCACAGTTAACAGTGGAAGTCTCATTAGTCAGTGCCGTTAGCTGCTTGAGAGCCGAATGGGCCTGATTCTGGAAAAGCTCAACGGCAAATTCAAGTTCTTCACGTTTCGGGACATGCCACTTTATACTCAGATTACAAGGATCCTGCCGGTAGCTCCATAGGTCAGGCTGTATACCCTTGGCGACAACACCAGGCTCATATAACGAGTAGTCTGATGTGTATGTGCCGGTAAGGTTGAGAAGAAGATGGTGGATGAAATTGGAGATATGAACCGTCGGAACTCCCCTACACTTCTGCTGCATGTAGACAGCTATGTCGAAGAGCTCTTTCTTGTGAGCAAGCACCGCATCACCAACATGGACGACACACATGCTCAGCATGCTGACATTCCACACCAAGCCACGGTCGCGAGGGAGAACATCTGTTCCTGTGGTTCTAGTTGAACCTGCGCCATTATCATCGATCTCAGTACGAATAGCCTGTGTCAACACCGGAATAAAGCGTTTCAAAGCCTTTTCGGGATTCACTTTGCACACAGAGTTACAGATGAAGGCCATTGCGTCCCGAGCTTGGTGGATCACGTGGTTCGACACAAAGTCGACCACCTTTGTCAGGGCAATATCGTATAGGTCAGGAGAAAGGGACGATAGGAGCGGCATGAAAGTGGCCGGAAGAGTATTGACAATGTTCTCTTCAGGAGATCCGTTCCGTACTCTGGTCACATCGGGCAGATTCTCCAGAAGTGTAAAGACACGGCCCATGAATGAGACGATGAAATCTCCAAACCCGCATGTTGAGGAGCGAAGAATCATCTCTTCCGTCTTATCGTCCAACTCAGTTTCGTAGTTGAGTTGCACCTCGACGCCCTCTTCTTCCATCCGCTCCATTTCGCCAGTTACCCATTGCATTGCAAGCATGTTACAGTTTACGTCATCCCCTTCCTTCGTCAGGTCGGCCATGGGAATATTGTAGCATGCAGATTGGATAAAAGACAGCGCATGCAGGGATTTTTCGAGGTCGTTGGCATCGATACCGGGGAGGGCGAGACCTAGCAAAGTGGTCATATGGCAGCGATAGCCCTTTGTCCTCGAGATGATGCGCGAAAGTACCTGGAGTGCACGGAGTGAAGAGGTTGTACGATGAACCTCCACGAGTCCTTGAAGGGATGGGTATATGCGCTGTAAAGCGCCGGGGAGGATCAGATGTGGCTCCAGGAAAGCTAAGCTTTGTAAGGTGGACAACGAGAAGCTCATGGCAGTGCCACTCTTAGCAAAAATGCCCATGAAGATGACATCACGCAGACAAAGCACAAACCGGCGTTTCAAGGGCTCGTTTAGCTTCCGTTCCTCTGGAACGTCCATCTCCCCACTCTGCTCACGATTCCAACGCATCACGAAGAAGTCAGCCAGGTAGTACACCAACTGGGCCAATGTTTTAGTCCAACCCCCAGAGTTTGAAGGATGGAAGAAGGTCTCCACAGCTTGTATAAGACCCTCAAGCTGAGTGAGGATCGACTCTTCGGCGTCAAGGCATGCGGGCGAGAGTGACATCACCACCCATCTGGCGATGTGGTGGGCAACAGGGTGTTTGCGTGTGTCTCGATCAAGCATGATTCCCAGCCCAGAGGAGATATCAACAAGGGCACTATAGGGTGAAGTCGACTGTCCGACTGGGATCTCCAATAGTCTGAAAATAGCCGTGAAAATAAGGGCCGACTGTTCTTTGGTGAACAAGCCATACTCGGAGAAGGGTATATGACTGGCTGACAAAGAATCTCGAGCTAACCGAGAGAGATAATCGAGGTAGGTAACATCGAATGTCTTTGAACGACTCACTAACGACCAAAGATGGAAGTGTGTAGGCAAATAGTGGTGCGGTAGAAGATCTTCCCTGGACTCAGGCGGGGGAGAAGTGGGAAGTAGTAGGTTGATTAACCCAACAACAACGAATGCACCCTCGGAAAAAGACGTTGTATAATGAGGAAGGAACTCTTCCAGCATGGCTGGTAGCTCACATGGGTCGATGTACAGCTGAACGAAGGCACAGAGCTTCGTCAGTGTCTTCACATTTCGCTTCAGATTAGTCGAATGGACAAGCCCTGATTCGGTGGGCAGCACAAATGACTTCAGTTCCCGGTATAGCGGTCGCCAATCGAGAACTAAATCCTTCACCGGTCTGAGATAATGCTTGCGCCTGGGGCCAGCGTCAGATTTGGGAGACAATAGATAAAGACGGAGCAAGGGACTCACTTGGTGAGCAGCATGAACATGCTTGAAAACCGCTCCGAAACATTTGGATCGATTCCCGGAGCAAGCGACAGCTCGTAGTACAGTCTCACAAGATTGATCCGCTCCCTGCGAGTAGGATCGAACTTGAGTGATAACCATCCTCTGAGCTCCCGCGTCCAGTGCACTGCACCGGGGCTGAAATCACCAGCTTCCACCGCAATATAAAGCTGTCTCAATATCTCTCGTTGAGTGTGTCCCCTCTCTGTTTCATCTTCGAGCGTGTATGGGAGATATTTGAAATATGGATATGTACGGGGGCGAACCCTCGCCTTCGGCTCACCGTCTCCATTTATGCCAGCCGGTTCAGCTCCTGGCGAGGCCACCCGGGAGATCTCTTGCACATTGTGAAAATTGTCGGATGTCAGGATGGCCTTAGGACCGGAGGTATCCATAGCTGTGTAGTCCGTGGGGCGATTACTGGGGCGCAGAGGTAGGGGATGTGGGAGGAGGTTCGTGGGAGTTCTAGGGGCCACGGTCTGTTAGCCAGGCTTTATCACAAATGAAACCAGGAAGCGTATGAGCGATAATCCGATTCGCACCTTAAACATGAAGGTTGTAGATAATTTCTAAGCTGCAGGAATCGATGCCCAAACAGTGGCCTACTGCCAGTCTTCGCATGGACGATTTAGTAGGTCTCGGCTAGTAAAGCGAACGGAAAGAACAGCTTCGAACCGCACAAAACAGTGAACCAATAGTAAAGTGTCAAGTGCCCGTTGTCTGAGACACGTAGGTGGTGAATCAAGCTCTCCTGCTCAGAATTCCGCTCGGGGTTGAGGACAACTCGAGCTCACGCGTAGCGATCTGATGTTGGAGGTATCATGGCCGAGTCTGGCTCAGTTTTGTGAGATCGATGATGACATAATGCCGCCGACGTAACGGCCGGCAGCCTAATCGGGCCGTCTCCAGAACAACCACTAAATGGCTCCAGCGGCATGGGTTTAAATATACATAGTACTAGATCCTAGGGTCTATGCACTGCACAGGACTCTGGCGGGGCGACAACCCATCAAATGAACGCAGCAGCGCGATCGGACAGAGGAGAAACAAATCATTGCAGAACAAATCGCAGCCTCCTCATTTGCTGCCACCGCTCTTCAGTGCATTCTTCTACATCGAACTAGGGAGTAACTACGGAGTAACTCCCTACCCTATCCTCAATCACTAGGCCCCCCTCCCCTTCCCGACGCTTGCTTGTCTAATGTCGAGCCACTAGCCACAGCCACAACGTGAAACAAAAGAAAGACAAAATTGTGTGATCGGTCGCTCAGGTCGGGCCTGATGAAAAGATCCGATATACAGGCAGGGAGTGGCCAGCATGGCGATCTTATTAGAGGCTAAGGCAAAATTCGTGTTCTATTACTCCGTACACAGTACAGGACCGCCGGGCCCGATCAAGCGGGCGGCAGGAAAGAGCCAAACAGAGTGGCTTGGATGAGCGCGTAGGCCACCATGCCCCGCACCGCCACAGTAAAAGTACGGCTGCCATGGAGGGCAGGTCGGGATTGCCCCCAGTTCCCCGAAACCAGATATACAAGGTACCAATACCACAAAGGATACCCAGATGATATCCGATTGATGATCTGCACATGGTAGCTGGTTAGAGCCATGACCGCAAGCAATCCCTGGGGAACCGCCAGCCGAAGAAGTAAGGAGGCTGTCGTGGCTGACGACGACGCCTGGTCAACCCCACTTAAGGCTCTTGGGAAGATAAAAGGCACTGCCACATCCAATGCCCAGAGAGACGACCGGCAGAGTATTGCCAGCATCGGCATGGCCAACAAGAAAAGTGGGATATTGGATGCAGTCCAATACCGCAGAAATCCTACATTCCTGGCATACAAATCAGTCGTGCGTCCGCGATGTTAGGCCGTTAATGCGACATACCAATAATGCCCTTGAACCCAACCGTATATACTGGGCACAAGCCATTGGCACCACGGTCGGGTGTCATCTTTTGCCGCGCAATATGTCTTATAGGCCACAGCCTGCGGGATTATCAGTCCCAGGGCAATGATACAGCCACCCACAATGATGATACAAAGATGAGCACAGGCATCCGCCGACAATCGCCCGGACACGACCCGCCGAATCTGCAGAAGAGCATCATAGGCAAACAAAACACCGCTCAGGATCCCATTACTGCGGACAGTGGTGGCGGAGGAGAAAAGGACCGCAGCTAGGAGCAGTTTCGCGTCCCCGGAGAAGCGCTTTCCCGCTTTGTTATCGAGGAAAGCAGACGAGTAGATATAGAACCCAGAGATGTTGAGTAGGGAAAACAGGGACTCTCCATATGGCGCCGAAAGAAACGCCCCTGCGGGGCAGATAATGTGCAGTGCTGCCGAGAGAAAGCAGATTAGTTTCTGCGTGGCTGTGTCACGCCCGAATACATTGATGGAGAGTCTATATAGGGCTAAGACGGAGAGATAATGGGCAATGTGCGACAGAACAATTGCCACAACGGCAGTCCTTGCTGCTCCACTGACTCCGGCTAATCGGTATAGCGCTACACCATCAATCAGTGTCGTGAATCAAGATAGGATATCCCATGGTGAGGAGACGGGTATACCGGAGGTGATGAAGGCCAGGACTTTGGTGTACCCATAACCAAATGCCCACTCTTGCTCGAAGACATAGCCCTTCTCCGCAACATGCACGAAGTAGATGGAATCCCATCGGACGAATTTAAGCGGAATGGGAAGGTGTGCATATTTGATATCGCCTGATATGACATCAGAGCGACCGGTGGGTTGATAAAGATGGGCAGTCGAAGTGTCGTAGCCAAGGCCGGGACAGCTGATTATGACCAGGTACACTAGGGCCTTCCAGAGGCAGAAAGCTACCGTCAACGCCCTGATGGGTTGGTGGGGATCTAGGAGACTCGGGCGGTTCGCCATGATGGGCGAGGCCGCGCGAGGAGATGGCGACGAGCCCATCGGGGTCGAGGTCGAGGTTAGCACACCGGCTATTGCGTGTGATTTTCAATCTGGAGCAAGGAAGTCATTGTAGGACCATGATTGGTGCGTGTGTTTGTCTTATGCGCCCATCCCAGACAAGCGAGGGATTATTAAACGCGTATGATGATTATAACTAATCATGTCAGTTGGCAAGAAACCGAGGTAAAGCCAGAGCTAGCGAAAAAGCAACGCGTCCAAAATGCCTCTCTCCAGGCGGGCGGGCGGCCGGGCGATCGATCGGCTTGCCCGGAACGCATAACTCGCTCTTATTCAGCGGGCGGGCGTTCATAACTACATAATAATGGCCACCGCCGATGTACACAGTAGTGTAGTACGGACTACTACGGAGTACACTCCTGCACAGAAGACTGGAAGACTAAAGCAGTAGTCTAATGGTCAGTGGCGTCTCGGGGGGGATCCGGTGGACTAGTCTAGTACTAACCTGCCTTGAACCTCCGAAAACCCAGCATGGAAAGGGTGGAAAGGGTGGAAAGAATTAACCAGAATGAGCGATGTTGGATAGTTAGTTATCATTCCCCCGTTGGTCAGCAGGATTCCTCCAAGCGTGTCTTGGTGACGTCAGACCACTTGGCTTCGGGGTGGGCTGTCTCGCAATAATGCAGAGTAAAATGCCTCCTACTTATAGGCCACAATGAACATAATAATTATTGAAGATTGTGTACCTGCTCGACGAGTCACGTCCATCGGCGGTTCGGGAATGGATGATGCCATCAACCCTTGGATCAACCGACAGGCAGGTCAGCCCTACGGCACCGTCCGGAGTTAATAGAGCCCGACGACTCCAATGCGATGCTTTATCCCTGCAGGTTCATATGATGATGGTGGTGATCGTCGCCATCTGGGCAATTACTAGTAACACACCATGTCTGGATCAGGCATTCATGTCGCACTCGGGTTAGCGACTAAGTAGGTATGGTTGATATTTAAGCTGTGAGGGGTAAACCCTGAACGGAGAGAATAGGCTAATGGGCGATAATATGTATTGGCAATGAATAACATGCACTACTACCTAGCTACCGTATGAACTTTATAGCGTGGTTTTAATAACACCTGAAGACACAGGTGGTACTTGCGCCTGTGAAACTCCAGGCTTACTCCCTACTATCCTGGATGATGCTGGTTGCGCCATGCAGAACAGTATCTCGGAATTCATGGGAAGCACTGATGCAGATGTTGTTTGTTTGCACCAGGAAGGGCCCCCTACCACTGGTACTAGATAGTATGGATATACCTGCTGAAGCGGCCTACACAGACCCCCCCGGATCCTCCTCCCCTTGCCCCCCTGGACGACGATCCCGAGTGATGCCCCCGACCTTTGCTTTTGTGAAGCTTAAAGCCAAGTCCCTCTGGGGATCACGCGGTGTCCTGGTGGCACCAAACCCGCCTGCTGAAATTTTGGTATGGACCATAGTCCCCGCTTCTCGCAGCTGCACTACTACATATGTATGTCCACACGACATACAGGTACATATCCCGGGCCAGCCTTTGCAATCGGGCGTGGTCTTCTGAGCGCCGACATCCCGTCCATCCGCTCTCGCTCTGATACTGAGCTCCGAGCCACCGACTCGCCGCCGAGTGTTGGGTCGAGGATGCGAGCCGACCGACCAACCAGCGTCCCTTCAGCCTCCCTCTCTGCCGCATCAACTAGAGATTTCATGTTAGGACTTAGGACTTAGGACTTGGGAGGGTCCACGACTTATTCGTATAGAGCAAAGTTTGCCATCCGGCCCCCGCCTGGACCAGACCCTCGTTTGTTGGATCGTAATGCCAAGCCCGGCCGAGAAAAGCCATCCGGTCTGATTCAGAAGGGCATCTGTATCCTGAGTACATGTACGCGACTCGTATTGGGGCCGGTCGGATACACGACGAGAGGTACCAGCTAGCCTCAGGCTCGATCAATACGAGAATCAAGCTCACCTGGCGCAAGGCTTACTATGGCTGAGCGATATAGGGAGCATTGGGTAGGTACGTAGCCTCGTCGCCTGGGCGAGATAGATGGTGGCAGTGGCCGTTAGTGCTTGGAGGCTGAGCCGCTGAGGATTTGGGAGAGAGGACAGTTGGCGCGAAGGATCAGCGGCTGACAGGAATACGCATTACGCAGATACGCTCAAATTCAATTCAGCCTTACTGTGGACTGTGGACTGTGGACTGTGGAGGGGGGGGGTTGATTGCTCATCTGCTCTGTGTCACCACTCACCAGTCACAATTCGCCGGAACGGCGCGAGTACTAGTTTTTTCCTGCTCAATTTACAGTCCTTTCCGCGGTCTGCAAAATCCGACGCCGGGCCATGGAAGTTGTACGGAGCCTACCGGCAAGTCGGAGCTTCCGGTTCCGTGGAAGAAGCTTCCACTCTCCCTGTTCCAGTCTTCCAGAGTCCGAAGTCCGCGGGTTTTCCCTTAGCTTCTGGCTCCTCCTGCCTCGTCGATACTACGGACTACCAAGCACTGACTTAGTGGTGTTACACCTGCTGGTGCACCTCCACTGGTTCGCCTGTAGGTACACTGTACTCCATACAGACTACGGAGTCTCCGTAACTTCTGGTTGCAACAGCTGCTGCCGCTGCCGCTCGGGCAGCTTCAGCCAGCCCGGACTGCCTGCATGGTAGCATGACGGCATGGCAACTTACCTATCGTACCTACGACTGTACGGAGTATTGACATGTAGTAGTACTCCTCCGTAGTACCTTACTGGACCTATGATGCGGACATGCATACCACACATGCCTGCCCTTACCTAATCACGATTGTATAATCCGCCTCCGATGCCGACAACTCCTAAGTCCGCTATGCCCACTATGTACGGAGTACTGCGTCGGCGGCAAAGGATTACAGGCACAATTTCTCGATACGAGCCAAGAATACGCGGCACGACACAGCCTGTATTCCGCCGAGCTGGACCAGCCAACCAGGGGGTCGCAAGCGGTGCAAATTAGCGTCGGCGTCTGGCTTCTGGGAGTGCCGAAGATCGCCGCCTAAGCTGCTTGTGGCCATGAATGCGAGCTGCCGGCCATGGAGTGCAAACTCACTAGCTGCGGAGTCTAACTAGTCTCTGCCTTGCGGCTGCGTCGCGATGCCGATGGGCCTCCGCCATCGACTCCATTGGCGTTCGGCCATGTGGACTCGTCCTGTTTTTCTTTTTTCCTTTTCCCTGACTGACTGACTGACTGACTGACTGACGGCGGCTTCTCTGCTTTTCCTTCGCGCGCCCTCTCTTCCTTACGGTTCGCTGGTTGCTTGATTGGGGACAATTACTAATGTCGCCCATCTTTCGCCCTCAATACTGAATACGTCCATCGGTACGGAGGAGTACCCAGTGCCTGGTGGGTTTCTGACCGCCATCTGTCTCCATCCAGCGATCCAGCGATCCATCTGACATGCGATCCTTTTGTCACATCCGGATATTGTTCTGAACATTAAGGCGGCCTTCGCCCACGCAGCTGGCTTCTGCCCCTCTTATCCACCTGTCTCGTCTCCCTTACATATTTCCGCCCACTCGTTGCATTACTCCCACTCTATGTCCGCGTCGTACGACGTCTGAAATTCCGCCCATCTTACCTACCTGCCTACCCTAGCCCTCCAGATCCATTTCGCCTCCTGCCTTGACCTTAATCCCCTCCTTCTTCCTACACTTCTGCCTACTCAACCTTAACCTAACTGACCTAGGTGGAGGGGTCGACAATCGCCGTGCAGGTCACGCCCATTGGATTCCACCTCTCCGTCCTCTCTCTATCCCTTCCCACTTCCACTTTCCTACTCTTTTTTTGTCTTTGCTTGCTTGCCGGTTTTCTGTTGTCCCGGGAAGCCCAGCAAACCGCTCGAAGACCACCCTCTAGCCCCGCCAAGTTGACGCGCACTGCCGACCCAGCTGGTCGCGACCGTCATCCCCTATAGGAGTCGCTGCCACCCACCTCCGTTGTCAATGTTGGTGAAGTGGCAGACGTTGTCGCATCCCCGGAGATAATGCTATTCAACCTCGGCCTGACAGCGGATGCGGCAGCAGCTCACGAAACCGAATCTCCGTCTGAAACGCCGCGGGCTAGTGCGACACGCCATTCCTCCCCGTCCATCTCATTCGCGGCGCTACCATCTTGGGGACTGGGAAGCATCTACGGTCGGCAAAAGGCCACGGAAACAGAGATGTCGCCGCAGCGTGCGATACCGAAGACCGTGGCAGTAGAACCCTCAACGTTATCTTCCAGCGACGAGGAGCGTTCGACAGTTGCGTCAGTTCTAGCTCCATCAAGGATCGGCCGTTCGCAATCGGTTCGGAAACAATCGTCGCGGCATAAAACGTCATACCAGCTAGCGCATCCCGCGGCCCACGCACGTCACAGACGATTAAAGCTTCGACCTAAGCTTCTCTTGCAGCTCCAACAAGTGTCGCAGACCCCACGCCCCCTGCCGGTTTTGGATGTGCTGCCGTCCACCGTGTTTCTGCCTCGGCTAGCTCGCAAGTTCCCTACAATCTTCCGTGGCAAGAAGGGACTGGGCCCGAACGACCTCGTCGTCGTGGCCAGCGATCTATATGACAGCGCGCCAGGTGACACGACCGACAGGCGCTTGAGTTCAGATGAGGAGAGTAGAGAGCGTGAGGTTGTCGCAACGATATGTCAGCTTTTCAGGGACGATGCTCTCTCAAAAGGGAAAGCGGAGATTTGCCTAAACCACGGGCCAGTATGGGAAGCGACTCCCCTTGCGAATGGCTGTTATGAGTTTGTGGCCAATACAGATAATGGCATTCAGGTCCTCCGGTGGGTTCTGAGAGGAGCAAAGAACCGTCGTGTGTCTGCGCCGCCTGGTTTTCCCATGCCGGAGGATACCAAGCGATTCACGTTCAGCGTCATCAACCCCAACACTCGTCGTCACCCGGTTATCGCCACCATGTCTCGCAACTACCTCGAGGTTAACGATGAGTACTCGATACCCTCGTCATCTGGACTTGCCAATTCACCGAACTCGGCCATGTCCGTCCTCAGCGATTCGTCGGAGATGGACGACCTATTCGACCGGAAGGTAATGACAACCGACAAAGACCTCCGCATGTTGATCGTCATCACCAGCATTTGGGTTGCGTTCCGGGAAGGCTGGTCGCATAATTTCGGTTACGACGACTCGGCCGTGGTGATCAATACGAAGGCAGTGTGTCCGTCAAGACAGAGCTCTCCAACGCCCGAGCAGGACAGATTCCCGGAGAGAGACGTCGGCCAACCCGATGGCCCTGGAGTAAACGGTCCTAGACGACACAGACTGTCGGCCGCTACTTATGTATCCACACAAACAATCCTGGCCGATCGGCCATCGAACTATGGAAGTTTGTCAAAGCGGTCGAATTCAACCGGTGCGGCCTTCATGGAGCGGACCAACAACCGACGGGCCTCCGGGTCCCATAGCCGACTCAACCGACACAGCGCACTCGCCACTCCCCGCGAACGGGAAAATGATGACACCTCCCAGGCCACCACACCCGCCCGGCAAGACTCCAAGAGCCGCAGGCTTTGGTCTCATCGCAAATCCGACATTCCCGACCTCAAGCAAATCGTACCTCCCGACCAGGAACCAGACCGGTCGCGAGGTTTCGAAAACCACCCACCGCGCGCTATCGACACGCCTCTCGAGAAATCGCAAGCCCCAGAACCTACACCCACAAAGGGAAAGCGTCGACACCGGATCAGCAGTCTATTTGACTTCATCATCCGTAAAAACGGACATCATCATTGAGCGAAGCCTGGTGCTTACCCCGTACATACATAACATATACCCAACTCCACAAAAGTCCTCCTATACATACCATACCATACCGTCTTCGATTCACGCCTCCCTCTTGTAGAGGTGAGAAGATCATCCTCGAGATGAAGATGACATGGCATCTCAAAACTTACATCTGTGACCCTGAGAGCCAGGAGCTAAGGTCACGATGTCTGTGGCAGTGATCCCCTCAGTGGGTCGAGCTACTATCTACCTACCTATCCCTATCTCTACCTATCTATCTACCTACCCACATACCCTGCACCAAATCATCTCTCATCTCTTGCTTGCTCTTACCAGCGATATGAATACCACGACAGAATCCACTAGCGCTTCACTCCTTTGTTTTTCCCTTCCCCCCTTCTTTTCCTTCCTTTCCGTTGTGGATATACCCACCGTAAATATATGTATGAAACAGGACCCGCAGCATTGATTGCTCGGGGGAACATTCTTCATCAGAAGTAGATACATTCAGACCCCACCCATTTTTTGGAAACATTTCCTGGGAGACGAGACGGTCCCCCCGACATTGTGTATTCTGGTTAGTACCTATGTTCAAGGTGAAATGCCAAACATGATATCTTTTTTTTTGTTTACTTTCTTGGAATATTTTCATTATAGACATGACGTATATTCATTGTTGATCTTATATTATATACTATACATGCGAACGAGGGTGACATATACTAGTGATCGTCCCTTACCGCTCCAGACCAGACAGCGATTTGGGGATGTAGGGTTCCTCCAAGTATTGGATCTCCTCTTCGGTCAACTTGACCTTGATACTGGCGACAGCCTCGTCGATGCGTGTCTTGCTGTTCAGTCCCAGAATGGGGTTTTCGTTAGGGTGGCTTAGCGACCAAGCGATAGCTACCTGTGCCATGCTGACGCCCTTCTTCTTGGCCAGCTCTTCGACCCGGTCGACGATGGCCTTGTCCGCCTCGCCCTCGCGACTGCGGACCAGGACCTTCAGGGCGCCGTCGGTCGACTCGCGCACCGTGGAGCGAGAGCCCCACGGCCGGGCAAGCACACCTCGAGCCATGGGCGACCAGGGGATCAGACCCACCCCGGTGTCAACACAGTAGGGGATCATCTCGCGCTCTTCTTCGCGAGCGATCAGGTTGTGGTAGTTCTGCATGGAGATGAACTGGTGCCAGCCGTTGCGGGCGGCGATGTTCTGAAGAGTTTGGAATTCCCAGGCGGCCATCTTGGGGAGCGTTAGAAGGGTTGTTGTTGAATAAGAGAATGAGAGAGAGAGAGATCTTACCGTGCTAGCTCCAATGTACCTGACCTTTCCGCTCTCGATCACGTCGTTCAGAGCCCTCATGATCTCCTCCCGAGGGGTGTCGCGATCCAGCCGGTGGATCTGCAGCACATCGATGTATGTTCCTAGTCTCTCGACGCTGGCATCGACGGCATCGAAGATGTGCTTGCGGGACAGGCCAACCCGGTTGACGAAGTCGCCATCGTTACGGCCGGAGGCGGAAATCGGGGGAAATTCTCCTTGGTCATCCACACCGAAGAAACACTTGGTCAGGATGACCACCCGGTTACGGGGAATGGAGAACTTCTTCAGCGCCTTGCCAATGACTTCTTCGGAACGACCGTGCGAGTACACGTCGGCCTTTATGTCTGGTTAGTGGGTTGTTGCTGATCCTGAGATCTGAACGCACCGTATCCCAAGTGTTGATTCCCCGCTTGTAGGCGTGTTCGATCAACGGGAGAGCTTCCTCCTCGTCCAGCACCCAGTCTTGCCACTGACGAGCGCCATAGGACATAGCGCCCAGGATGACCTTGGAGATCTTGAGGCCGGAGTTGCCCAGTCTGTCATGGCAAGATTATTAGCTGGTGACTCCAGCGGCTGCGGAACGGTGGTGATTTTCGACATACCGGACATATTCCATATCGTTGGAGGCCATGATGCTATTGACTCACTATTGACTCATTCAACTCAGCTGTTAGTTAGCCATGATGTCATCCCGGGTGCCACCCGAGCGGGCCGTGAGGAAATCTGACGCTGGGGGCACTTACCGATGAAGGATTTTAGTTGATGGGAGTTTTGCAGGATGGCTGGAAGATTGAAGCTGGAGCTGGGAAGAGAAGAAAACCCCGTCCTTGCAAGGGAATTGAGCTGATGATCAATCACATACGCAAAGATACCCCGACAAAACCCACAGTAGGGGTCGACTAGTTGAATTAAGTTGCTTCAGCATCCACAGTGGCATCATTATTAAGCTCCCCACTGGGAACTGCCGAAAACGTGAAGCGACATCGCTCTCCAGCCGATGAGTTGCCGACAAGCTCCCTCGGGTTGGTTTCCGGGCCAGAAAGTAGGGAAGATCTAGGGCGCAGATCATCCGCAGAATAGTCTTAACCTAGCCGTCGTCGCGATGAGACGTAACGACTTGACTTGATCTTGAGACCGGGGAGGAGACTGAAGAGAAGAAAGGAGGGCAGAGATTGGGGGAGCGATTGGGGAGGAGATTGGGGGAGAGATTGGAGAAGCGATTGGAGAAGCGATTGGAGAAGCGATTGGAGAAGTGATCGGAGAAGCGATTGGGGAAGAGACAGGCGACTGAGACTCAGCAGTGGGAGCCTGGGAGCCTGGGAGGGAACCGTGAAATTGGGCCAGTCAGGTGGGGTTCCCGGGGACGGCGGCTTCCCCATTGGGAAGATTGGGATTCTGTTCTGTCATCATCCCCCTCCATCTCTCTTTCCTACCACTGTCCCATCCAGCAAACCACTCAGTACCAACATCCTCAGCTCCTGCTCGGAAGGGGCGGTCATGATGTCTCCCCAAGGGTTTGAACCGGACCAACAAAAGAAACGAAGTGTCAGAGTCGAGAAGACCATCCACCAATAGGAAGTATAGGTGACGTGGAATTCAGCCACTGAAATACCACTTCCCCAGAGTCCCTTTCTCCGGGGATGCTTGCTCGGCATGAACACCCGGGGCTATCAGAGCAATACAGCGTACGGAGAGAAATGCCGTGTATCTTTCTGCACGTGGTGCAGGTTTCACAGAACATATGGCTTGGCTGCGGACTGGTCCAAGTTCCCCTTCCGCATGACGAACGGAACAGGCGAACTATCCAGGGCTGGCTGAAATGGATACCGTGGTGTATAGACTGTCGGTGAAGCCAACCTTGCGATGTCATGCGCTGCAAGCATGTCGGGAACGCCGGCATTGCGCTTCTGGAGAAATCGGGTCAAAATATCCGAGCTGGACCCAAACATAGCCTATCCAGAATCCAACCAGCTTATGCAGTTGGTGGCTCAGCTTGCTTCTGCAGACCTCGCTGCATAACCCCCATAATTGCCCTTGGTCCTGTTTCCAATCGGCCATTTTTGCAGCCCGGGGATATTCCATATTCTCTGCCCACTGCAGCCTGATGTCTAGACCCTCTCACCGGATAAAGGAACCACACTGTGTGTGAAGTGACAGAAAATCGGACAGTCGCTCTCTTCATCTAGCCTTTGATAATAATGCTACTATTTGATGCTGACTCGTTGGATGCATACAGTTTACGCTTGGCGATGCTGTCTTGCATGTCGCTGCCGACACGGCTTGTATACCCCTGAAGATGTATACCCAACTTCATGGTTTGTCTTCATGACTAGAGTTGCGCCATTTCCTGTCTCTCAACTGAACCATGAGAAAAGTTGTAGTGGAAGCTTTATGCTCGGAACAGACGAACACTCAGCTTCACACTTTGAATCGTTTTACCATGCGTAATTCAACTTGCAGAGCAAGTTGGAACATTTGTATGGCCGTACGTCTTACTCTGTTTGTGTATTCAACACACATTCCCTTGAACTTTGGTCCTCCTATACACAATAGACTGCATATGCGTTGCCAACTATACCCAAGCAGCTACACGAACCTTAAAGTCCGAAGCCAACCATTGGGATACTAGCATTAGTGGCTACCAGCCGTTCGTGAATGTCTAGTATTCTTCATGGTCCGGACAGGCTTGTGGCTACCTGGGAGTGTGTTCTAGACAGTCGGTCAGCTGGAGTAATTGCTCATCGCTTTTCAGAATTCATACCCAACGACCATCGTTGGAGGCGCTGGAGAGCAGCTGAAGTGGTGATTCATCCTGCATCTCGGGTCACAGCGGAGTTTCCATTCTTCCTACTTCCAAGGCGATTGGGCACAGCTCAGTGTACTCGAAGCGACTCTGAACTTCGCAAATCGGCATCGCTCCAAGTCCTCCGGATGGACAGTCGGAGCTGAACACAGATTCTAAGTTTCTATCCATTTCGTCAGATATATAAGGGAGGAAGACGACCCTCCCTAATCTTCATTATCGACACCAGGAGTCATCCAAGATTACAGGCAAAGACCAGTTTCCATCTTCATCTTCTATCTCAATCCAAGATATCGACTGATTCGATATGTCTACCATTGTCACCACTGCTCCTCCAGTCCAGACAATGTCGCTCCAGGGACTCTCTCAGCAGGGAATCTCCGACGAGGATCTCCTGAAGTTATTCCGCCAGGTGACCATCAATAGCACTGATGGACATGATGTCTCGGAGTCACAAATCAAGAAGGCCTTCCAGCAGGAGATCAGTCGGCCCCTGGGCCGGCAGGTGTTGGAAGCGTCCTTGTTGCACACCAACTCTTGCTCGTGCTACCACTGGAATTACCATGACCGGATCAGTGGGAGAGTCTCAATCTCCCGTGTTGAATTGTCCTTCGACCTGGTCTCCAAGAGTATGGGCCAGTCTGTGAAGGGCGAGGCTGTTGGATTCTTCAGGCCCAACAGTGCCAATATCATGTGAGCACCACCTTCCTTTACATAGTCTCCACTCTAAATTTGAACCATCATCATCATCTTGTTTCTTCTGATACTGACATAATGACCAGTGCAACCGTATATTACGACGATCAGCAATATGTTCAGGGCAACCAGAGCATCCGAATCTACATGGATGGAAGCGTGAGCATACCCCTTCCAATGTGCGTACCACATGAAGACCTCGCCACTAACCCGTACTCAGAAATTCGTCATCGACTTCTTCACCACCGATCAGTCCGAGAAGCCGATTGCTCGTATCGTCCAGACGAACTCGTCTTTCACCTTCCAGAACACCAATCCTGGTGATGCTAGTTGGTCCACCGACTGAAGGATTTGAGCTGGCATGACTTCTCAGTCTTGCTGGTCCGGACGCCAGCAGCAGCCATCACGAGTGCAGTGCTATTAGTGCGGATCGGGGTTGAATGAGCTCTCGGGTTGATGTGTTTTTGATCTTGCTTACGTTGCTTTTGTCTGTACCTTTTGGTCACTCATTATAGCTAGTTTAGTTTATGAATGGTAGTCGATCCGCATTTCTGCCTTGGTATAGCAGTACTACTACTAGAGATTGGAGAGAAAACGAGAGATCTGTGGAGCTAACGCCCACCCCCAGGATAAATTTACACTCACTAAAAAACTATACCCAAGCATTATCAAGGCCGCGAAAAGCTTCGCTCCGCTTACCTCAGGCAACCCAAACTAGTCAAAAACACGAGCGCTCGGGGTCTGGGGAAGGATAGCAAAAAAGATGAAAGAACATATCTACGATTCCCCATGAAAGGGTCGCATGTTCTAGAACTCTTCCATACATTCAAGTATACTCATGACTGGGGATCCTCAGCAAGGGACAATAACGGGCACAAGAGAGACCATTTTAAAAAACATATTGCAAAAAACGCGAGGCAAAAAAAAAACCACTACGAGAGATTAAAACCGTCATTCTTATCGCAGAGACCATCTAACCACACTTAACCTGCCTGCTATAGCTATCGAACTCACATGATGCGCCATCCTTGGTACACTAGAATACGAAAACAGCGGGATAAGCACACGAGTAGCCCAGATGGGTCGGATGTAATGTATAGGATATTGTGAAAACTTAGTACCTTTTGGTTAGCGTAGGTAGGATGGGCACTTGACATAATTCACCTTGCCATTTTGGCCTGTGTATCTACATTCGTTCTTCGCTCTGGTGCATTTCTGAGAAGTGGTTCCGAGTGAGTTAGCAAGGGAGTGAGTGTCTCGAGTAACTATGGCATGGGGTGTTGGGGTGTAGGGGTTTGCTCACTCCCTCCGTGTATTTGATTAGAGTGTCAGCCTCGGCTCTGGCGTCGAGGCCGGCTCGCTCGCGCTCGATGGGGGTGGATACGGCGCGCATTGCTGCGAGGAGGAATAGAGTGATTGTGGTTATTTGCATGGTGGAGGGGGTTGAGCTCAGTGGGGATCTTGTATGAAGGGTTCAAGTAGTGGGAAGGAGGGGGTGGAGTATCTCGAATCGTAGGTTGTTGATGGAGATTGATGTTTTGGAGAACTGGAGCGTCCTGAAGCCGCCTTTTATAGAAAAAAAAAATGGGGGCTCTGTATGGGAGGGGACAACTATTATGCTCAAGTTCGGTGCATTCATCACTGAGGCCAAAGCTCTCGAGGTGGATTGAAGGAAAGATCCTATGACAGTGATGTCTTGTATTTGGGATTACTCGGCTGCTCTTGGATGGTATGTGCATAGGTGATGGGATCGGCGGATTGATAATTGCACTACTCTGTACAGCGGAGCGTGACAACACATACAAAGGGGTTGGATGGGTATGGGGAATGGCTGATATCTTGGTCTGCTGGGTTAGTCACTCCGTCGGGCGGGTCGAGAATTTCGGTGGCCTTGTTTGTATCTGCCAAGGGCCTTTAGATTGGAAATGGTCTTTGGATCTGAAATTGCTTGTGTTGGATGGGAAAAATGATAGAATTGTTATTAGTCGATGGGATAATATTACTATGAGTACAAACAAGAACACCGCAGGCTTCAAGGTACCGGCGTGCTGTGGGATTAGATGAAAATCGAGATATAAAGTACATCAGGACAAGGCGTGCCGGAGACGGGATCCCTGCAAGGCCTGCAGGTGCCCTGAGGCATTCATCTGATCCAGATCCCTCAGAAGACGCTTTTAAATGCTCATTTCACACTCCAAGCCGCCCAGGGAGCCAAAGACAGTATGAAAGCGGGCCTGAATCCAGTTTCAAACCTCATTGTCGTCATCATCCTCCACCGGGGTTTTATCATCATCATCCTCCGCCGGAGTTTCACTCTGCACAAGAGTCTTCAGGCACAACAAATGCTTATCCTGAAGCAAGACATCCCCACCGGCGTGGTAAGCCCTCAGAATTTCAGAGTTCCGCTCCTCCACGTTTGAGACCATCCTTTCAATGGCGTCGGTGGCATACTCTTCCAGACGTTCCTCCTTTGCCTCCGTTGCTTCCTCCCGAATTTCATGGAGTCGCTTGAGCCAGTACATCCATCTCCACGGTGTGAATCCAGTCGGTGATCGCCGCCCGAGCTCCGACTCGATGAACGCCTGGCCGCCTTGGCCAACCGTGCCAGGGCAATCATTCCAGCAGACATCCGAGAGTTGAATGAGATTGACGCCTGCCTCCTTGATCCAGGTACAGGCAGATGGCAGTAAGTGTGCGATATCAAGTTGCCTGAGGCACCGTCTTGGATCTTCATCATCCGGTTCGCCTGTGGTCCGAAGGTCCCGTCCTACCTCAAAGGTCGTGCGAAATAGGACAAGATCAACCTGGCATATTCTATCCTTGCTGACACGGGTTGACGCCAGCTTCGCCAAGAAAGAGGCAAAGTTGAGGCGCTGGAAACCCGACATTGACGCGCAGTTGTTGACCCAGAAGTCGGTCATGTCCGCGACCAAGAAGGGCGGGTCATTCCACAACGTGCCTTTGACCGTTCGTGCGATGTCAATCCTGTCATTCCCGTACAGCCACGGCACAGGCCTGGTCAGCGGCCCCTTTCCCTGGATGCGGAGAATATCGAGGACCAGACGATCGTGGTCGGCCGTTTCATGGGACGTATATCGGCCGAGCTGGTAGTATATATGCCATAAGGAATGCAGATATTCTTCGAGAGAATCTACCCCATCTCCTACGTTGCAGTATCGATCACTGACAACCCAGGTGCGGTTGAAGAAGGCATCGTCCCGGAGATCTTCAAACTCCCCCCGTGCGGCGGCTGTCCGCACATGCTCCGCGTCTCTGGAGGCGCTCTCTCGTGTGATTAGCTCAGTAGTCCCTTTTGGCGTGGGACTCAGCAAGGATTCACGGAGGTGATGCATTTTGATTGAGATGGTGACAGTGTTTGGTCAATGAATCAGGTAGAGTGTGGTATGAAAGAAAGATATGGGAGGCACCTGTGGGTGAAACCCAGTAGGGTTTTACTATTTATCAGGTCACCCCTTAGGCGGCAGCATAGTAGTTACAGGGCGCTGACAGGTTGAAAGCCCAGTCGAGTCGATAGTTGAACCTTTTGGTTCCTGTATGGGGTGTAAGGATGCCCTCGTCTTTGTTGTAGTAGTAGGTAGTACTGTATAGTGTCGATCATCTTATGCTCCCGCCATGCACCAATGAGACGTCTCGCGTCGCTATACCTGGGACCCACACCCCGCCAAGAGAAGCGCCAAGAGACCCTGAATTATCCGGTGTATGGAGTACTATGTACGGAGTACCTACATAGTACATAAACGTGGATAGATGCACCACGAGATGAAAGAACCTAGCTTCCTAGGTAGACTCAGAAATGTCTCGATGGGTCTAGAGCGAGGGGTCCCAGCCGGTTCTAGTCCAGTAATGCGAATACTTACTATTAGAGCGGGGTCCGTATATGGCTAGCGCCTATGCGCATGGCGTTTCCTTCTGTTTGTCTAAAATTAATATACGAAGTAGCTGCGAGCAATATATTAGCCGAAGCTAGTGAGGAGTATGCGTACTTACAGTAGAAACCTGTCCAGCGACCGGGATATTGCTTCCCCCATGTTGATTCTGCTTACCGCCTCCGCGGCAGTAACTAGTAGCAGCCTCAGGCGACATGACTTCATCAGGCACCCAGGCAAGCAGGCATCGCCACGACTGCGGCGGTGGCTGGGGCTGGCCCGTGCAGTCGCCGGCTTGGGCCTAGGCGTTCCCGCGGAATCCCTGATTCGGAGTGACTATGGATGGGATCAGGAACGACGGGCCTGAGGGCGACGCTACTCTTACGCATCCGACCGGCTCAGGTCCTTGGTTTCCACTTCCTACCCTCCCTTGCCATGGACTGAATCCCATCCACGCCGTATAGACGTGTCATTGACGTTTCATCGTCTATCTTCTCTTCCCATTTTTTTTTTCACCACACTCGCTTGCACCGCTTCTCCCCCTACCCCTAAAGCCTTGAACTAACTACCTTACCCGCTTTGGGATAGGCAGAAGCCTCGAGTATCCGGCTGCCATCGTGTACTCCCCCCCCCCCCCCCCAATACTCCACAAACTTCTGCTCTACGATTTCTCGCTGCGTGTTGGGCCTGGCTCACGTCGAGCGTCCCATGCCAAGATGATTCCTCACCGGAGCACGGCTCTTCTGACCATCGTCGTCTTTGTCACCCTTCTCTTGATCATATTCTCTTCCTCCCCGATCCCTGATTCCTCCGCCGAACCAACCTCCGGTGCATCGAAATACATCCCGCATCCGAAACTCCCCTCCCTCAGCGACCTGCGTCTGCCTTCTTTCCGCCCGACGGTGCATACCCCTCCCGAGCCGCAGCCCAACAGCACGAGTGGCGAGTCGAAGTGGCTCAGCGATTGGTCGTGGATCAACCCTTTTTCCTCGTCCATCACCCTCGATGAGAACCGATCCGTCCTGCCCCCTCTCCGGGATCGACCATTCATCTACACATACTACGAGCCGAACAAGGGGAACGATCAGGAGGAAGACAATGCGGATGCCCAGCTCCTTCTCGCCTGGCGTCGGGCGTGGTTTGCGCAAGGGTTCCGCCCCGTCATTCTGGGCTCGGGAGAGGCCATGAAGAACCAGCTGTACGAGCTCGTGCAGCCCATGAACCTCAAGCCAGACCTTGAAAACGAATTGTTCCGGTGGCTCGCCTGGGGCCACATGGGTGATGGTATACTTGCAGATTGGCACTGCTTCCCAATGGCCAAGTACGATGACGCACTGCTCACGTACTTGCGTCGGGGCACCGATCCCGCCATCATCACGCGCTTCGATCGCATTGGAAATGCTGTATTTGCTGGCGAGAAGTCACGGATCAACGAGGCGATCAAGCAAGCGATGAAGAACGTGGACGACAGTTCCGTCTCGATGGTGAGCCTGATACCGGCGGAGTTCTTCAAAATTGAAGACCCCAGTGCGTTGGCTTTCTATGACTCGGCCGCCATTACCAGCCACTATCCTACGGTGGCTGAGAAGATCGTGTCCTCGCCCACCGCCGGGCGACTGGCGCTGGTGGAGTTGATCAATGCCCACTTGCACAACACCTTCCAAAATGCCTTCCCGGCAGGCCTTGCTGTCTTGAAGCCCTTCCCCGAACACACTACAGCTCTGGTCGAGCCCGCCCTGCGGCTAGCCAAAGCCCTCGCTGAATGTTCGACCTCCCCCGCGCCGCTGTCGTGCCCCCCCAATCTGCTGAAGTGCCATCCCTGCGATGCCGACAAGCCCATGCAAATCAGTCAGCCGGCGACATACCGGAACACCACTCAAGTCTTCACCATCGGGACATTGCCCCACCCCTTCACCCTGATTAGCCTGCAACAGGATTCCACGGACGTCACGACGCGGCACATTCGCCGCGAGACTGAGCGTGATGTGTGGTTGACAGAAGTGACCAAGGGGCAGCTGGGCCTTGAGATCGCAGGCTCCCCAAGAGCTGTGGTGTTCAAGAGAGCGGTTGGTGACGAGGCTGCGGTGGGCACATCGCTGTGGATGACCGTCGAGTCACTGCCCCCTCAGGCTGGCCAATCTCTGCCGACCGAGCTCCTCGATGAGTTCGAGTGGCAGTTTGGATTCCCGATCCCTCGCACCGGCAAGGTCGATGCCAAGAATGAAGACGACAAGAAGGAATCCGTGCAGCAGGCCAACCCGAGCGCACAAGGTGTGGAGAAGGAGTACGAGGTTCTGAAACAGGCTCGAGAGTTCCTCAAGCCTGAAAAGCACACCCGAATCGGCATCACCGATGTGGCGGAAGCCTGGAACTTGGCGGACACCGAAGTCTGGCGGTTTGTGAGGGCATATCGGTATGTATACCTGCAGAATCAGGGCTAGACAAGACCCGGAGCTAACAGACGCTTGTTTAGGGCCCGCAGCGCGGTTGAGCGCAAGAAATGGGAGGAGGACGAGAAAGACTTCATTGGAGCCAAGCCAAAAGCATAGACGCCCTTCTTCCCTGTGACCATACCCCTTTTTGTTGCCTTTGTAATGTAGATCTGTTTCCCTTCGCCAGGCTGTGTATCTTGAACCATGTGGATTGTTGAATTATGGCGGGCTGGAGCATGTGGAGCGGCGTTGATTTGACCTGGAGATACCTGCCTACTTTGCTAGCTGTCGCCAATCTGTCTTTTGACGATCACCGTCCTGTTTGGGGCCTGACCCTTGACTTGTCCCGTGCGGATTCCATACCGAGAGTGTAGCGCTCAGTGGCGCCAGTGAGCGACGGGGGATTCGTGATTAGTGAGCAGCCGACAACTGCCGCCGGTTTCCGCCCGTCGGACAGTGGCGATCGCCGGCGCTGGCGATAACCGCGGTGGGGGGCGATAAAGGATACGGCCCGCCATGACACCATTCCTACTGTAGACTCATTGCTCATTGCTCATTGCTCATTGCTCTCGGCCTGGTCACGCTGGTTTGTTTCTGACCTGGCCTTCATATTTTGCACGTCGCCTATTCCATCTTCTTACTTTGCAGCTCACACGCATCTCATCGATGCCCGTTTCATGCCAGCGTTGAGGCTCTCGTCTAGTCGCTGATCAATCGCGGCGGGGAAACCGATTCGCCCCTGTCTTGAATCCAAGACAACAAAATGGCTCCTGGACTTCTAGCCTCCCCTCAGCCTACGGTGGTGGCCAGCAAGGCCACCTCGCTGGCTCAGCTCACGGAGGAGTGGGATGATACCATTCGTTTCTACCTCAACGGCACCAAAGTCGTCCTGGACTCGATCGACCCCGAAGTTACACTACTAGAATACCTGAGGGGGATCGGGTTGACGGGGACAAAGTTGGGTTGTGCGGAAGGTGGCTGTGGAGCTTGCACGGTCGTATGTTCTGAGCCTGTTCCCCCCTCCGTTGGAATAAGCTGACTCGGCTAGGTGGTGTCGCACTTGAACCCGACGACAAAGAAGCTCTACCACGCATCGGTCAATGCTTGTCTTGCGCCGTTGATCAGTGTGGATGGGAAACATGTTATCACAGTGGAAGGTATTGGAGACGTGAAGGACCCGCATGCTATCCAGCAACGGCTTGCGGTGGGCAATGGAAGCCAATGTGGTTTCTGTACCCCGGGAATTGTGATGGTACGCCTTTTCGATGGTGGGAAAGTGGGGTAAGCTGACAATCGCCAGAGTCTGTACGCCCTCCTGCGCAACAACCCGAAACCGTCCGAACATGACGTGGAGGAGGCTTTCGACGGGAACCTGTGTCGCTGTACCGGATACAGGCCGATTCTGGATGCTGCACAGAGCTTCAAGGCTGCTCCCGCTCAAGGGTGCGGAAAGGCTTTGGCTAACGGGGGCACCGGCTGTTGCATGGACAAGCAGAATGGCTCCGGAGGATGCTGCAAGCAGTCGCCCGACACCGCCGACGATGGTCCGAAATTCGCATCCCCGGATTTTATCAGCTACAAACCGGATACCGAGTTGATTTTCCCGCCTCAGCTCCACAAACATGAATTCCAGCCGTTGGTGCTCGGAAACAAGAGGAAGAAGTGGTACCGACCGGTCACTCTCCCGCAACTCTTGGAAATCAAGGCGGTTCACCCCGAGGCGAAGATTATCGGAGGAAGCACGGAGACTCAGATTGAGGTGAAGTTCAAGGCTATGCAATATAGGGCTTCTGTCTATGTCGGTGACATTCCCGAGCTTCGTCAATACTCGCTCAAGGAGGATTATCTGGACATCGGAGCGAATGTCTCGTTGACTGACTTGGAGTCGATCTGTGATGAGGCCCTCGAGAAATATGGGCCTTTGCGGGGTCAGCCATTCAGTGCCATCAAGAAGCAGCTTCGCTACTTTGCCGGCAGGCAAATCCGAAATGTCGCCTCGCCGGCGGGAAATTTGGCCACGGCTTCCCCGATTTCAGACTTGAACCCGGTGTTTGTGGCTACCAACACTGTCCTGGTCGCCATGTCGCTGGGAGAGGTAGTGGAGATCCCAATGAGCCAGTTCTTCAAAGGCTACAGATCCACGGCGCTTGCGCCGGATGCTATCATTGCTGGCCTGCGAATCCCGACCGCGTCTGGGAAGGGAGAGTACATGCGTGCCTACAAGCAATCGAAGCGGAAGGATGATGACATTGCGATCGTGAACGCTGCTTTGCGGGTATCTCTCTCGCCGTCCCACGATGTGACCAGCGTGAACCTCGTCTTTGGTGGTCTGGCGCCAATGACAGTGTCTGCCCGCAACGCGGAGGCCTTTTTGATCGGCAAGAAATTCGCCAACCCTGCGACCCTCGAAGGGACCATGAGCGCCTTGGGGCAAGACTTCGACTTGAAGTTTAGTGTTCCTGGTGGAATGGCGACATACCGCAAATCTCTTGCTCTCGGCTTCTTTTACCGGTTCTACCACGATGTGCTGTCGGGTATTGAAGTCCGTGATGCGGATGTCGATGAAGACGTCATTGCTGAGATTGAACGAGCCATCTCCTCGGGAGAGAAGGACAACGAGGCGTCTGCGGCCTACCAACAGAGGGTTCTAGGAAAGGCTAGTCCCCATGTCTCCGCGCTGAAGCAAGCCACAGGTGAAGCCCAGTACACGGACGACACGCCGGTACGCAAGGACGAAGTCTATGGCTGCATGGTGCTTTCAACCAAAGCACATGCTCGCATTCTCAGCGTGGATACCACTGCAGCACTTGACATCCCCGGAGTGGTCGAGTATGTGGACCACAAAGATCTTCCGAACCCTGAGTCCAATTACTGGGGTGCCCCGAATGCGGATGAGTTGTTCTTCGCAGTCGACAAGGTTACGACTGCTGGACAGCCCATTGGCATGATCCTCGCCAAGTCCGCTAAGATTGCCGAGCAGGGTGTGAGAGCTGTGAAGGTGGAGTACGAGGAGCTGCCTGCGATTCTCAGCACCGAAGATGCCATCGAGGCCAAGTCCTTCTTCGCACATTCCCGCTACATTAAGAGGGGCGATACGGAAAGTGCCTTCGAAAAGGCAGACCATGTGTTCACAGGCGAGTCCAAAATGGGCGGCCAAGAGCATTTCTATCTCGAGACCCAAGCCTGTGTTGTGATCCCCAAGCTGGAGGATGGTGAGATGGAGGTCTGGAGCGGTACTCAGAACCCTACTGAAGTGTGAGTCAAGACTCTGTCTATAGTTAAGGCATAACTGACAAGACTAGACAAGCGTATGTTGCCCAAGTCACTGGTGTGGCAGCCAACAAGATCGTTTCTCGAGTGAAGCGCATCGGTGGCGGATTTGGTGGAAAAGAGACCCGATCGATCCAGCTGGCTGGTCTCTGCGCCGTTGCTGCCACAAAAGCCAAGCGACCAGTTCGGTGCATGCTCAACCGCGATGAAGACATCGCTACCTCGGGTCAACGCCACCCGTTCTACTGCCGCTGGAAGATTGGCGTGAGTAAAGAGGGCAGGCTGCTTGCCCTTGACGCCGATGTGTACGCCAACGGTGGACACACTCAGGATCTGTCTGGTGCAGTCGTCGAGAGATCCTTGTCCCATATCGACGGAGTGTACAATATCCCAAATGTCCATGTCCGGGGACATATTTGCAAGACCAATACCGTGTCAAACACTGCGTTCCGCGGCTTTGGAGGCCCTCAGGGCCTGTTCTTTGCTGAATGCTTCGTGACTGAGGCCGCAGATCATCTCAAGATCCCGGTCGAACAGTTCCGGTGGCAGAACATGTACCAGCCTGGCGACAAGACCCACTTCAACCAGGAGCTTAAAGACTGGCATGTGCCGTTGATGTACAAGCAGGTCATGGAGGAAAGTGCATATGAGCAGCGGCGGAAATCGGTGGAGGAATACAACAAGAAGCACAAATGGTCGAAGCGTGGAATGGCCATCGTCCCCACAAAGTTCGGTATCTCGTTCACCGCGCTGTTCCTGAATCAAGCCGGTGCCTTGGTACACATCTACCACGATGGAAGCGTCCTTGTCGCCCACGGTGGAGTCGAGATGGGCCAAGGTCTGCACACGAAGATGACCATGATTGCAGCGGAGGCGCTGGGCGTGCCCCAATCAACCGTGTTCATCTCCGAGACCGCAACCAACACAGTCGCCAACACCTCTGCCACGGCCGCCTCCGCCAGCTCCGATCTCAACGGCTACGCCATCTTCAACGCCTGCGAGCAGATCAACGAGCGTCTCCGGCCCTACAAGGAGAAGATGCCCGGCGCTACGATGAAAGACCTCGCACACGCAGCCTACTTCGACCGAGTCAACCTCTCCGCGCAGGGCTTCTACCGCACGCCCGACATCGGATACGTCTGGGGCGAGAACAAGGGCCAGATGTTCTTCTACTTCACGCAGGGCGTCACAGCAGCAGAAGTGCAAATCGACACCCTCACGGGCGACTGGACGCCCCTACGCGCCGACATCAAAATGGACGTCGGCCGCACCATCAACCCATCCATCGACTACGGCCAGATCGAAGGCGCCTTCATCCAAGGCCAAGGCCTGTTCACCACCGAAGAAAGCCTCTGGCACCGCGCCTCGGGTCAGATCTTCACCAAGGGCCCGGGCAACTACAAGATCCCGGGCTTCCGCGACATCCCGCAGGTCTTCAACGTCAGTCTGCTGAAGGACGTGGAATGGGAGAACCTCCGCACGATCCAGCGATCCAGGGGAGTCGGCGAGCCGCCGCTGTTCATGGGCAGCGCGGTCTTCTTCGCGATTCGGGATGCGCTGAAAGCGGCGCGCGAGCAGTGGAACGTTCGGGACGTGCTGCGCCTGGAGAGTCCGGCCACGCCCGAGCGCATTCGCGTGAGTTGTGCTGATCCGATCATCGAAAGAGCACGGGTTATGCCCCAGGAGGGCGAGAAGAGCTTCTTTGTTGCTATTTGATGGTTGGTTGGTTGGTTGGATATACGTAGTGACATGAGTTATGATACCTATACAGACTGTTAGTCTAATGATTCAGTTTCGGATAATTGTTTATTCTCCACCGGTCATGTCTGCATTGTAGTTGTAGTGGATATGTAGCAGACCTAGATATTAGTATATGACCATCACACACACACACACTCACACTCACACTCACACTCACACTCACACAGGCCACGGTATACAAATCAGATTGAATCTGAGAGTACTAACGTCAAGTCCACCGCCACCATCACACACTCAATTCAATATTGCCCTAGATCAGACATGCCAAAAGGCTCATCACGACATGATGATATATGCTATATAAATAGATGACCCCTCGTCTATATTTGTCTCACACCCTGAGTGAGGACGTTCCTTTCCCTCCAACTCTCTAACTAACCTCCTATATATGGATCTAGAACTGGATCTCTAACCGTCGCCCCTCGTTTGCCCGAGCATACTAGGTATGTATGTATGTATGTATGTATGTATGTATGTATGTAAGGCTTACCGTAAGGTCACCGGGGAAAGAAGACCTCGTCATGACGCTGATCTAGAGAACGAACCGGAATATGTCAGGGAGAAGGACTATGGATTGAAAAGATGCAGTTGCAGAAATCCATTCCGAGCCATGAAGATGAGAGTAGAAAATACAAATACACAAGAAGAATTGGCGGGGTGGCATGACAAAAAAAAAAAAAAAAAAAAAAAAAAAAAAAAAAAAAAAAAGAAAAAGAAAAAGGAGAAAGGAGAAAGTA
>KZ825901.1:53839-133935 GCA_003184645.1 Aspergillus ellipticus CBS 707.79 | reverse complement strand
TGGAGGAGTGGAGGAGTTTGCGAGGCGGGGGACGAGTGCTGTGGGTGGGTTCGTGGGGAGGTATTTCTCTTAGGTCTTGAGTCTTGGGGGTGGATGGGCATGGGGATGGGGTTTGGATTTCGTTCCTGAGAAAATGGGTCATGGGCGAAGAATATGCGTGGAATTTGGAATGCTGAAATGCAACCAACCCTACTTAAACAGTTCCTCTGGACACGCAGAATTAATAAAGACTATCTTATAATATTACTATAAGATTTTAAAATGAATTATACAACTAACAAAGAAGGGATACAAATATAAACTACCTTGTAGCCAGATACGCAGCATACAATCCGAAAATCAGCAGTTAGCACAGATTAATACACAGCAGAGCAGCCATATCCGGTACAGACAAGCCTGATTCTCTGCCCCAGTAACTTCGTATATGCGAAGCATTGCATCTGTTATCTATCTACACCGGCAGGATCCCGGTGGTCCCCCAGCAACCGGGCCGGCCGCCTATCTCCTTAGTTCTTCCCAGTCGCTCTGACTATGGAAATGCATTTGGAATATGACTAACAAAAACACGTCTCCAGCAATCACCAGCATACTTGCTACTGATATTATTTACTAGTTGCTACACACAGTAGTACAAACCAGTGAACCACTGCTTAAACAGCCGGGTAGACCGATCTAATCTGATCTGATCGACTCCCCGCAGCCGGCGGGCGGGTCCTCCCTCTCTCCCCGCACGCATGGCTGCCCGCCATCACTTACAATTTGCGGCTCATCTACGGGGTACGCCGAGCTTCATTTTACCCTTTCTGTGTTGACGTCGGCTATAAACCACTGTCATGGTCTAGGAACTGAGATACCGGGAGGACTCGACTACTAAACATAGTCCACGATAAACAAAGAGAAATTACTTGATTCTGATGCGTCAACTAGAATCCAGAGATATTGTCAGATATTTAGTGGTAGAGATCAAATCTTTAATATACCTGGATCGGTGAATATGCTCTACAGTGAGGAACAATTACATTACCATTCAAGGTGTAATGTCTCATAAGGGTCTTGCGGTGAGATTTGTGGTGGAGCGAAGAGTTTTGTCTATATCTTTGATGTTGCATTTATAGTAATCACTAAGAAGCATGTCAAGGTAATCATTCGGACAACTTCTATGATTTATCCTTGATCATTTGCTTCACTTCCAAAGGCTCACTGCGCCAAATTCGGACTGACACACCTGCCTTGCCCAACTTGGCAACATGTGAATTAATTCGTCTAAATGAGTCGCCATGATGAATATACCTTTTATTTTTCTTCCACCCCTTCTCCCTCCATTCCGGCATTACCCCGACTAGCTGATTCACCATTTTGTCATTATCGCACATGAGAGTCAGCGTCCGCAACCGTGTATTCATCTTTTTCGGCCAATTTTCTACCTCCACGGTGGCATTCCCCAGTACTGTCTCGAGGGCTGTCATCCTTTGCTTAATACTCGCTTTCGTCTGTTTCTCAGCCCAACACTCGTCCTTGTCATTCAGTTCGTTCCCAGGACCCCACCACCACGCACGTGTTCTCTTTCCTTTCTCGTCCAGGCCCCCGCCTGTCTCAATCACAATGGAATCCCCGTGCCTGGAATGGCTTTTTGGGTTGAAGCAAGTCGTTGCATTCAAGGGACATTTCAGATAAACCCATTTCTCGTGCTCGATCATGACGTCAGCGGGCTTGGAGCCTGGATAGGACTGCCTGTAGTCGAATTCGGTGACATCATACACCTTTTTCTTTCTGCTGGCGCCAGAGCCGGAGGCAGACGATGCGCCAGGGCCAGCGCCAGGGCCAGATCCACCACGGCTAGATCTACCACGGCGAGGGCCAGGGCCAGATGGTCCGACAAATCCCGGTGGAGGGAGGTATCCATGCTCAGCGCCATATCCACCTGATGCACCAGAGCCAGAGCCAGATGGTCCGCCAGGCTAATTGAAGATGCCTCGGTCAGCGTGATCACTCAAACCCATCCACCGTCCATCTTACCTGAAGGGGATCCATAGATATGTTGATAGTGATGGTTGTAGTCAAGCTAAAATACAACTCAATAATAGGATAGATGGAGGGGAGCAATGTGAGGAGTTGTTGTGGATGAAATCTCTCTACATCGGAAGAACTGGAGGTTGAGTCTTGCTGGGTGTGGGTGGGAAAGGAAGGATTGATGGAGCCGCTCTTGCCTTGTAGTTGCCATGTCGGGAAGGAGTACTCTCTGGTCAAGACGAACGTCTATCAGGAAGGTGCGGAAGATGCTTAATGTCACATGAAAATTATTATGTTGGAGGCGCCGGTAGATGTTAGTTGCTAGTCAGAATGCAGAGTTCTTAGTAGATGAATGATGCCACATGAGATGATTTCTTTCATTTCGGCTGGAGTTCAGGACTTACCAACCCTATTATCATAACCCCCCTTCATCCTGTCATCATTATTTATCATTATGCAAAGAATATTCAGATCATGTTGTTCATTCCCGGCATATTCAAATCTATATACAAAAATTGCCATAGCCAATCCCAAACCATTCAATGCAGTAGTCGTCGCCCACTAGGCAACCCACCACCACACCCTCTCCAGCCAATTCCGCGGCTTGCGCTCGAAATCATTCTCACACAGCCGATCTATCTCCTCCTTGCCCGTGAACACATCAATCTCCGACACCTTGGTCATCCATGGAGTCCGGTACCAGACCTTGTGACCCACGTAAAGGACCAAGAAGATGACAATCACGATGTATGAGACCAGGAAGTCCGCAGCGGTGAACTGACCCGGGAAGAAGATCGCGTAGCCGTTTGTGATGGTCAGGAGGGAGACGACCACGATGACATAGTAGCTGCCGTACGGCTGGAAGGCAGTCTTGAAGGGGAGGCTGTCGAGCATTCCGTGGAAGGAGATTGCTTTGCGGAAGCGCTGTAGAAGATAATAGGTTAGTACTTGATGGTAACGGCAGGCTTGGGGGTGGGTAGCTTACCAGGTAGGAAATGGCGATGAGGACCCAGTTGATGAAACCGCCGACTGTGGTGATGTTTGTGAACCAGTAGAAGACGCTCGTGCCCGAGCTGGACAGGTTCAAGAACGAGAGGAGACCGACGGCCCAGGTAATGAGGACGGCGTAGTAGGGCACGCCGTTGCGGTTGCATCGGGCGAAGATCTTGGGGGCTTGGCCGCCGCAAGCGAGAGAGTAAAGCGTACGGGAGCCGGCGAAGAGCCATGCGTTGCCGGAGGACCAAGCAGAGATTAGGATTGCGGCGTTCACAACGTGGTTAAGGCCCGAGATGCCCGCATTCTGGATGGCGATGACGAAGGGGCTGGCGCTGGCGGTGGAGCTTCCGCTGGCGACGGCGGAGAGGAGATGCGGGTCGTTGTAGGCTACCGTAACGCCGATGACCAAGGTTCCGAGGATGTAGAAGGTGAACACCCGGTAGATGAACCGGTTGGTGGCTTTGGGGATGTTGCGGCGGGGCGCTTCGACTTCACCAGCGGCAGTGGTGATCAGTTCGGGGGAGAAGATGAAGGAGAAGCCGGACTTGATGAAGGCGGTCCAGAAGTCGAGGAATCGGCCGGTGCTTCCGGCAACCAGATAGGGCTTGAATGCGCCGGGGTGCTCCCAGTAGCGGAAGCCTAGACGGTCGTGGTTGGGGCCGCCTCCGAAGAAGAGGATAACGCCGAGGATGATTAGGCCGATAATGGCGAGGATCTTCAATGTTGCGAACCAGAACTCGGCTTCTCCGTACCATGATACAGCGACAATATTTAGCAGGAGAACCACTGGGGTTGGTTAGTTTGTTTAAGTGTAACAGCTGAAGGGGATGGCGTACCGAGCAGGATGATTGTGATCCATACGCCGACGTTGATGGAGGTCGTCCAGTATTGGATGATAATTCCGGCTGCCGTTACCTCAGTTGCGAGTAGCATGGCGAAGGAGTACCTAAAATTGTCAGTTGGAGGTAGATGACATGTAAAGCCAATCAACTCACCAGTAGTTATATCCTGGGAACGTATTAGCATGGTCGTTGTGAGGGTTGGGAATGGATCAAACCTCACCAGCAGCAAATCCAATACTAGGTTCCGTGTAACGGCCAATAATATAAGGCACCGAGACACCCTTGATGGGGAGATATGTGGTCATCTCTCCCAGCACGTTCATCACAAACCAGACTACTGACGACATGGCCATGTAGCCCATGAACAACGGTGCCGGGCCCACTGTTGACAGAGTCGATCCAGAACCAACAAAGAGACCCGTTCCAATACAACCGCCGATGGCGATCAGCTGCAGCTGCCGCGAGGACAGCCCACGCTGTGTTTCCATGTTATGCTCATTCTGGATTTCGCCCTTCAACGCCGGGGGGTCTTCATAGTCGTGCACCTCAGGCGCTTTCGCTTCAGCCTTGGCCTCCTCGAGGTCCTTCAATGACGGGACACCCATGATGAAAAAAACACAACAAAACTGGGGATGGAGTGCAGCAGTGCAGACCAAGGCGGGGGCTGGAGGCGGGCCATTATAAAGTTGCTGGGGAGGCAAAAGGCTCCCAGCCAGCTTATCGTGCCGACACGAGTCGTGATCCAGTTACGGGAGCGAATGCGCATAACACTTCCAGAAGGGGGTCATCATTGGCCCAGGAGGCCCGGGGCGTGCGTTTGTGGAAGGATTGGCTTATCTCTGGGTTGAGTTTACATACGAATGACTTTTCCTGTTAGAAGATCGGAACGCCCTCGGTGACTGTCCCCGTCTTATCTGGCTGCCTTATGGGCGGAGATCGTCCGGCGCGTCAGGGCATGGCGCGATACCAGGCAGCTATCATCTTCTCTGTCGATCGACTCCAGCGGGGATGGGGCTTTTTTGAGCTGTCCATGTGCTGGTGTCGTTCCTCGTGGCATGCGATGATGTAAATCCGGGGTTCTTCTCCGCAAATGCATGGATATTCTAGACTTTGAGGAGCGTCCAGAACGGCGTTATCCACTGCGAGGTTCCTGTGACTAACAGAAACCGCCCTCTCTCTCTGGCCCTGGATGGGCCCATGGTGTTACCTAATGGCTTGGTTCATCATTGCTCGTTTTCAAAGCTTGACCCATCCAGATGCCCGAATGGCCTTGCTGATTGGATGGTGTCCTGCATGGCAGTGGAGCCTCGTTTAAGGTGCTCACGCCTAAACCCGATTGGGATCCTTTTTGGTCCTGATTGTTCAGGCATACATCCGGTTTCTGCCTGGGGTTGTCTGGCCCATGGCAAACCGGCCGCCATGATGTCACGTATCATGTAGGAGATAACCCACAGATACTCTTATCTCTAACTCCCTGTCGAGTCAGTATAGACGGGCTTGATGTCTCAATCGACTCTCCCATGCACATAGATACTCCAGGGGAGCACACACAACAGCACCGGGCCGGTCAAGCGGTAGAGCACCGGGCCGGTCAAGCGGTAGCGCACCGGCGAGTGGGCCTCACCGGCCCGTCAACCGGTCGCTGCTGCAAAGATCGACTCTCTTATCAGTTATCAAGGTCAGCCCGGGGCGATAGCGCGGATCTGACAGACCGCGGTGACAGTGTCGGGGTCGGCCTTGCTAGTTGCTGTATGTTGTTAGATTCAGGTACCCGCCGATAATTAGCTTGGGGAACTAGTACCTTTCACTCGTAGCTGCAGTTCTACTTGTGTGGCCGGCAGGCTGTAGCTCCAGCAATGGTACAGTAGCGGCGGGCGATTCAGTGGATATCTTCGTTGCTAGTCGGGGGCGCCGTCAACGAGTCTCCCTCGCACGTCGTCCTCTGGTGATCTGAATCGTGGCCGAGACAGTCCGTACGGCGAAGGACTCAGGCTCGAATGGGCCATGTGGATTATCAGTCAACCACGTGGAGAAAGAGCTTGAATAGTGACAACCTGCATGGAGGCTTATAGGGAGATTCACGGTGTCGGTATTGGGCGTTGGCTAAGCGAAGCTATCTATGCAGGCTACATAGGCTACACCGGTGAAGTCTAGTCACCTGATACGATTGCCAGGCTGGAAGTTCTCAGCAAATGTATTAAATGTACCTCTCCAGCTGCTTCTCTCTTAAGGCATCTTTCAACGAAACCGGCAAATCGCGAGTGGTCTCACAGGCGGGGCCAGCTGCTGCCTCCGGACAATGGCGCTATCAGAGGAGATTTCCATACCACAATCCTGACTGCTGGAGGTTTGATTTCCCGCCGTCCAAATTCGAGGTACTACTATAAGCTCAGAATATTGAGCGCGTCGACGATTTATCCAAGGGGCATTCGCACACGACTAGGCGGAATGATGATATCATGAGGAATGCGGGATGTTCTTATCGTCCGGAAAAGTTTTCCAGGGTCCCCATGGATTTAAATGTCATGGTCCAAATTGCTTCTTGTTGAAAAGCGTTGTGATAAAATGGCGTCTGAAGCCTCTTCTTTATCTTACTAAGAAGAATCTCTTTCGGAATGTGTTGTCCTTTGGATACATTCACCCTTCTCGGAAAGTGTATAGACTTTCAATGTGATCCAACAGCAGTTGAGCTTTGGAACAGCAGTATCACAATAATATAATAAATACTAAGGCGAATCCACTCACCGATTCAGGTGAGTGGTATACATCTGAGGATACCCCATGGGCCACATTTCTCCAGATGGCAGATCCGCCATCCCACCCCTCACTCAACTCAACTCTTACCCCGCCTTCCTACAATCATCTCCAACCGCCACTCTTCACATATCAACCATCAAGCAACCCCCTAGTGCTGACTATCGATCTAATTGCTAACGTCTATCGGCCATCCCTCCACCTCCGACATCGCTCCTCCTATCCGGTGCCTTGATTAGATAAAGCCAGGGACAACCTTCAACTCCGTCCTTTCGCTTTCCCCGCCCATGGCTCTGGGTGTTCAACCGCACGTCTGAAACCAATTATACGAACCCAGCTCTCATATTCACAATGCGTCTTCTCCCAGAGCCCGTCGTTGCGCGGATCCTGCGACAACTGACCCAGAAACAATGCCATGGCTTCCTCGACGCCATGTGCAAGTCGTTGACGGCTGTGTCGTCCCAGAGCATCTCGTCCGCGGCCGACCGACTCATCCATCAGCCCCTCCGCACCACCATCACCACCAAGGAGCAGAACCTCTCGCTTTTCATGCCCGTCTCCAACACCACCAGCACCGGAATCAAGATCGTGACCGCCTCCCAAACATATGGCCTCGTCGGAGTTATCAACGTCTTCTCCCCAGAGGGCAAGCTGCAGGGTCTCCTCAGCGCCGCGGAGATCACAGCATTCCGCACTGCCCTGGCCATCATGTCCCTTTTCATCCGCTGCACCACCCTGAAGAAGGACCACATCGTGATCTTCGGATCTGGACGTCAGGCAGAATGGCACGCACGACTTGCGCTCCTCTTGGTCCCGGAGCAGGTCAAAAGAATTACCTTCATTAATCGCGGTCGCCGCCGCCTCCAAGAGCTCGAGAAAGACGTCATCACTGAGCTACGATCCACCCATCCTACCATTGCGATGTCGATTCTAGCGAAGGAGGATAACCCCGATTACGAGGAACAGCTCCGCACAGAACTGGCATCCAGCGATGTCATTTTCAGCTGCACGCCGGCCACGGAGCCGAATTTCCCTTACACATACCTTCAGCCGTTCAAGCCGAGGTTTCTCTCGCTGATTGGGTCGTATAAGCCGCACATGCGCGAGATTGATACCGAGACGCTGCTTTCGGGCGGGGGCAAGATCTACGTGGACTCGAAGGAGGCGTGCTTGGAGGAATCCGGGGAGTTGATCCTGGCGGAGGTGAAGGAAGATCAGCTGGTGGAGATTGGGGAGTTGTACGGGAGGAGTGAGAAGTCGCAGCCGTTGGAGGTGCCGGAGGGGTGTAATGTGGTGTTTAAGTGTGTTGGGATGGGGATTATGGACTTGACGATCGGGAATCAATTGTTGGAAGTTGGGCGGGAAAAGGGACTTGGAATGGAAGTGGAGGGGTTTTAACGTAAGACATGGTACGGCGTAGACGATAGAGTTCCGTCACGGATGGTTGTTGCACTTGCAGGAACAAATATATGTTAGTACCCCTTGCGGGAGACAGATAAGGCCGGTGAAAGCGGAGGGCTGGCTGGACTGCGCTCCATCCACCTCGCGATAATGCGTAGAGCCTGTCTCTCCCCCAGAGCGATATAATGATTGAGTCCATGCGCGTTGTCATGGCCCCATGCGGACCCAAGGCACAGCCCGCCTAGTGATACCGCGAGTGATACAGCCGAGCGAGCGGCGATGATCCGGAGTCGGTCTCGTGCCGCGGATGATCTTATCAGTGGCAGGAACAGGCGCTCCTCCAACTCGGGGAAAATTTCTTGACCTCCGCAACCACCCTGCAAGACCATCTCCACTTCTCCTATGGGTTCCCCATAATCCTATCATGCGCCTGCCGCTCCGTCGTCCCCCCTGATCTCGAACTGCCATGGACGAGCCCCCATCCACCCCTGCTGGGCAGAAGCGACCCCGCGTTTCGGAGGAAAACCGCAAACGAGCCGTGCGAGCGTAAGCCGCCCTTTTCTCCTCATCACCTCCCTCCCCGGGACCCGACCGGCATGGATTGCATTCTGCGAACATCGTACTGACGGCTGCAGCTGCGACGGTTGTCGCCGCGTCAAGGAGAAATGCGAAGGAGGCGTGCCATGTCGCCGCTGTCTCCGATACCGCCGCCAATGCCTCTTCACCCACCCCGATCATGCGGAGAAGCTCGCCCGATCCTCGTCCGTCTCGTAAGTCGACACGCAGAAAGGGATACATAAGTGGAGGCGAAGAAGGCTCACAGATGCTGGTTTAGACTTCTGGAACGGAGCGCTGCGCTCAGCCAACATGATATTGCCGAGTCCGAACGTGTCCGCTGCATGGAGCGCATCCTTCAACACTACATCCCTAACATCTCGTTCGACATCCACTCCCTCCGCAAGACAGCCGAAGAATTGCAAAGTACACATCGCCGCTCCGGGTCCGATGAAACCCCCTCCGCACAGTTGGACGGAGACGATCTGGAGGATCTGGCAATTGATGACGAGGATTTCACCATCAAGGCTCTTCCGGATAATACTACCCGTATGCTTTTTTCTCGTTTTGGATCGTTTGAGATGCCTCTGATTGTCTGACCTGGCGGCAGAATACTCCGGAGAGTTTTCGTATCTCAACTTCTCTATGAAAATCAGACAGAAGATCGATGAATGGATGAAAGACGCGGCCCCAGAGGTATGGCGGTGCGATAAAAGGGAGTGATTGGTTACTGATTATCATCTAGGCATCTACCGAAACAGAGCCCTTTGAAGAGCGATGGAGGGCGACACAGCTGCAGTCGGGGTCGACCTTGGTGTCCACATCTCTCACATGTCTGCCTCCCCGGTTTGTGGCCGACTTTTTGGTCCAAATCTTCTTCAAATACGCCCAGACGAACAACTTCTACGTGGAGGAGGACTGGCTGCGAGATAAGCTCAACACATGCTATTCGGACCCGTCGAGCCTCTCCTCCAAAGATGCCGGCTCGGTCTGCGCCATCCTGATGGTGTTGGCTGTTGGCACACAGTTTGCGCACATGGAGTCTTCCATCCCCATCAACCGTCTGTCATCCAACTCGGCATTCGATGACGACCATCACTTTTCGGAAGACGATGTCGGCTTGACATTCTATCAATTCGCATCGAAGCTGCTTCCGGATATCATCGCCACGGCTTCTGTTCGCAGCGTCCAAGCCTGTCTGCTGATCGGGACTTATTTGTTGCCACTTGATACGTCTGGCCTCTGTTACACGTATTTTGGCCTGGCACTGAAGATGGCGATTCAGAACGGCATGCACCGGAAGTATTATGGCGAGGGCTTGTCGCCTCGCATGGTTGAGATCCGGAATCGAGTTTTCTGGACCGCTTACACCATAGAGAAGTAGGTTTTCCATGCCTTCCAATCTTCGATACAGTGCTTACAATTCGCAGGCGTGTCAGTATCCTTCACGGAAGACCGGTTTCTCTCTTAGATGCAGATGTGGATGCTCCGTTTCCTAGTGATGTTCCTGGCTTGACACCGTCGGGACATTCGTCGAACGATATCAACATGGTGACGCTCATCAAGTTGACCCTCAAACTCGGAGAAGTTGCGAATGAGATGTGTGTATTCCCTCATCCATACCGAAACTTTGCTAATAACAAAATAGTTCCGTACTGCGTAAATCTCGCAAGAACCAGCAACAAGACTGCCTGGAAAGACTGTTGAACCTACGGAAGAACCTCGTCGACTGGTGGTCTAGCCTGCCCGAAGAAACCAACTGCCGCGACCTCAACCCAGCAGGGCCGCTTTTCCGCTCCAACGTGCACCTCAAGCTCGACTACTGCTTGACACGTATTTTCCTCGGACGACCGTTCCTGTTCAGCAGCATGAGAGCCATCAGCCTCACTACCTTTACCGGGGTCCCGTTAAAGACACCATCGGGTCTCTCTAAAAACCGGTCCACCTTGGTCACAGATTGTATCGATGCCGCGTTGGAGATCATCGATCTCTGTCGGCTGCTCCGCGATGAGCCCGGCTTGGCTCGCGCCTCGTTCACCGAGTTCAGCTCGTGCCGTGCCGCCCTACTTGTCATTCTCGCTCAGAGCTTGACAAAGCGGACAGAGCGGCTGCGCGAAGCCTTGGATAAAGGCATGGGGCTGATCAAGATCATGTCCATGGGTGTCGGGTCCGCCCGATCTGCCGTGAGCGTCATCGAGACCCTGGAGCGAGCTATTCGGCGTCTCGAGGAGTACAGCCAGACACAGCCTGGAGGCAGTACCGGCACTACTGAATCGGCATATGACCGGTTCAAGAACTGGGAAATGCTGTGGAAGACCGGGCCTATCTCTCCCGGTGTACCCTTCCAAGATCAATTCCATGCTGGAGGCACTGGGCTTCCACCCGTCGTCACCCCCATGCCTGGCGCACCCAGTACCAATGAGCCGGTCGAAGCAGACGTAGCAAGCGCCAGTCTTCCTGACTCTTCTGACTTCTCCGTCACGCACCCTCTGTCTCAGATGCCGCATTTTGGACTGGATCACTTTGTCTCGAACTTCCCGCAAGAACTGGGAGAATTCACCGCTATCCCCTGCTTCGAGACCGATGGGCAGAAGAGCCTGACCGGAGAACTGAAGTCAGGAGGGGCCGACACCCCGTGGATGAACTTCATGAATGATTGACGCCTCTAATCCTGGTAGGCTTTGTGATTTGCAGCGTTCTAATTTGGCCTTTTCTTTTGTTTATACGTTGCCCCGTGCCAGGGCACCGCTCTGGATCCGTTTCAAGATACCTAGCCCGTACATTTAGTTTTGAGTGAAAATAGGAAGACATTATCCCATAAATTTTTGGACAGTCGTGAGATCTGCATTATATACATGTCGAAAAGTGGATATCTAATCAAACACAACCTTCTTACCCTGGAACGAAGCCGTGGCCTTCTGTTCCTTGGCCTTCTTCGCAGCCTCCCAAGACGGATGCAGCGGCTTATTGTCCTCGGGCTTCGGTCCACGCTTCGGTTGATCGTCCCGATGCTGAGGTCTGCTCCAATCTTGCTGTTGGCCTGCGCGGCCTCCGCGGCCTCCCATGGCCCCCCGACGAGCATCCCAGCCATCATCCCGACCCCCTCTGCCCTTGTTATTCTTGATATGATTCGCGCCAGCTCCAAACTTCTTCTCCCACAGCGCGCGACGCGCCTGCTGCCCCATACGGTTCTTGCGACGCGGAGGCTCCGCCGCCCCCTCGGCGTCCTCCCCTTCAGATTCCGACCCAGACCAATATCCACCCATAGTCAGCGACGGCAAGAACGTCGTACTCGTAGCAGGGGCCGACGAGGTCTTCTTCACTTTCATCTTCTTAGCGGGCGGAGAATCCGATATATCGGAATGATGCTGTAAATCATCCTCACTGTCGCAACCCAGATCCCGGCCTCCCTCCTCATCCTCATCCTCATCCTCCGAATCCGGCGCAAGCCTAGCATCAAACTGCGCCAGATCAACACTATCCGCATCATCCATATCCACCTCCCCTCCCTCCTCCTCATCCCCAGACCCAGACCCAGACGCCGGTTCAGCCGAGACCGTCTTCGTGTTCTCCTTTTTCTCCTTCTTTCCCGTCTCCTTCTTGTCCGCCTCCTTCTTGCCCCCCACAGGCCCATCCACCCCCAGCAACTGCCTCAACCCATCTATAATCCCCGGCAGCACATTCTTCACCGGCGTCGACTTATACAACCGCGCCGTAACGTTCGCCTCCGCGGTACTCTTCGGCCCCTCCGTCGAGATCTTCGACTTCTCTTGGAATTTCTGGAAAACAGGCAGCTCCGCGATCCGCTTCCACTTGACCAGCTGTTTGAAGAGGTATTTCTCGGCGACTTTGTGGGTATCGAGTGTCTATCGCATCACCCGAAATAAATTAGCATGAAAACTTTCCGTACCCTGCGAACCAGATATAAAAACGAGAGAATGCATTACCTTCAAAACCTCAATCTCCTCCGCCAACCGCCCCAACGTGCCCCCCTTGGCCTCATCGCTCTTCGCCGTCTTCTCCCGTCTCCCCAGCTTCTGGCGCTCAAACCCCCGCGCAACCTTCAGCCCCTTCGACAGCGCTTCCACCCCGTACTGGAACTTCTGGGTGAGTCGCGTCAGCTGGATCCATGAGATCCCGTCGTCGTTGGCTTTGCCGTTGCTGTCTTGGTGTTCGGAGAGTTTGCGTTTCGGCATTTTTGCTTCTCTTTTCTTTTCCCCCTCCCCTTTTCTGTTTGTTGGTTTTGTGAAAGAAAGGCGTTTGCGTGGAGGGGCAGGACTGGCTGGCTGGCTGGCTGGCTGGCTGGCAGGGCTGGCGTGCGGAGGTCGATAGATAGATAGCAGCAAATCTAGGCTTTTTTTCTTTGCTCGGCGTTAGGAGTTTGGAGCGTGGGTTTGGTTTGGTTGGCCGTGCCAAGAGATGCTCGCCGGTCGGGTTGCCGCTTCGGGGGATTATTTTTCGGGGACTGGTTATTGGTCCGTTGGGGGACTCGGGGGACTCGGGTATGACGACTTTTATGGGCTGGTGGAGGGGGAATTGAGTATGGAGGAGGGATTGCATGAGCCATTTCTTAGCTAGGTGATGAATTGGTAGCAATTGGTGTTGGTTTGGGGTTGGTGTGGAGGGTGAATATTTCTTGTTAGAGATATCAGTCTGCGGCTGGAGATCGAGATCTACATCTATATCTACCCATCTGCCTACATCTATGTCTACAACTACGGATACTATGATATACGGAGTGCTACGCAGTATTTGGAGGGTTTGAAATCAACGTCAAAATCCAGATATAGACGTATGTACATACAGAACTAGCACGAAAAGAAAATCCGATTACATCTCCTCTATTTCTTTTCCTCCTCCGGCTCCGGCTTGGGGGTGGGGAGTTGGAACTATACGGATGTTGGTCAGCATGGATGTGAAATTTCGGCTCGCCCCAGAGGCAACCTACCGACTCGGGAGTCTTATTGAGACCCGCGCCAACGGGCTCCCAGGACGCACTGCCGCCCTCGAAGTTCCGGAACGCCTGCGTCAGCTCCAGAGGCTCGATGACAATGCGCTTCTTCTCCTCGTCGTACCGCAGCTCGGTGTATCCGGTCAAGGGGAAGTCCTTGCGGAGCGGGTGGCCGTCGAAGCCGTAGTCGGTCATGATGCGGCGCAGATCGGGGTGGCCGGTGAAGAACACACCGAACATATCGTACACCTCACGCTCGTACCACAGGGCACCCTCGAACAGACCGGTGACACTGGGCACGGGGCTGGCCTCGTCGGCGTAGGTCTTGACGCGGATGCGCGAGTTGTAGCGCACGCTCAGCATGTTGTAGACGACCTCGAAGCGCTGGTCGCGGGTGGGGAAGTCGACACCCGTGATGTCCGAGATCTGGGTGTATTCGGCCGCGGTGTGGTATTTCAGGAAGGTCATCGTCGGGATCAGCCCCGAGGGGGGCACGTAGATGCATAGCTCGTCCTTCCAGACCGAGAACTGCTGGACGTGCTTCGGCAGACACGACATGATGTACTGGCCGTACTTGTGCATACCGTCCGCCTTGTCCTGGTACTTGTCGACGGGGTTGACGACGGGGGCGCGCAGGGGTCCGGAGGCTGTGAGGGGTTATCGATTAGCCACACACTCATCACACATCACCCATCCGGGTGCCATTGACGTACGGGGACGCTGAGCCTGGCGCATGTTGGGGACATGGTCCGTAACGGGCGCAGTCGACGCCTGGGTGGCCCGCAGAGCGGTCGAAGAGAAGGCGCGGGTGGCCGAGGTCAGGGACCGGCCGGAGCCCAGCCGCATCAGGGAGCGAGCAGAGGCCATGGTGATGGGGCAATGGCGGATGCGAGGCAACGGGGGAGGTGGAGGGGAGAGCAGCGGAGGTTCCATCCAAGGAGCTTTTGCCCGGCCAGGCGAAGTTGTGAGGCGGTCACGTGGGGGGGGGGGGGCCGCCGGGGATGACATAAGCATGGCCAGTTTGCGTGAGGACTCGGAGCAGTGAAGTACCGTCTGATGCTGCCTGAGGCGAGACGATACAACAAACGGTGCAAACCCGCGCAAACCCCATCAATCAAAGCTTCACTTCTCTTTCTCTTCGCCTCCAACTCTCCCTCTTCCTCTGCGTCTGTGTCCCTCCCTGCTGCTTCTCGCGTCCTCCGACCCTCCCCCCACGCTGTCGATCTTCCATCCGCCTCGCTGCTCGGACTCCTCTGCCGTCCGTCTCTCACCTGCCGCCCTCTGCTTCGCGAGCCCTTCTTTTCTCCCGTTTTTCTCCTGCCATCCTGCCCCCCCTTCCGCCCGGGTTTGGTTGATGGGTGTTAGTCTTCGACTGTAATCGTCGCCCTTTCCCAGCTGTACAGTTTCGACCCCCGCCGTCGACCATAATGTCAAATCGCCAACAGATCGACTCCGTCATCGACGATGACGACGAGTTCTGGTGCGTGTGCCCTCGCGGTTCCCTCCGTCGGGTTGGACTGTGACATGTGCGTTGGGCTGACAACCTTCGTCTTGCTTAGCCCCCTCTGCATCGAAGAATTCGATTTGTCCGACAAGAACTTCAAGCCATGCCCCTGTGGGTACCAGGTACGCCTCACCCCTTGCTCCCTCATCCGTGCATCGCGAACTGCCGTCGGATCATCTTCCTCGTGCCCGATGCGATCTGGCCCGTCGCTAACACACTCCCCTAGATTTGCCAATTCTGCTACAACAACATCAAAACCCACAGCGAAGAGGGCCGGTGCCCCAACTGCCGACGGGCCTATGATGAGAGCACCATTCAATATAAGGTCCCCGATGCCGACGAGTACGTTTCCTCCGTACTGTCCTGTCCCGCGTTCTGGCGCTAACATCGCATCCCGCAAAATAGATTCAAGGCGGACTTGGCGTTGAAACATCGGAAGGCGGCCGCCGCGAAGAAGAAGGAAGCCGAGAAACGTGAAATCGAGGCCTCGAGTCGCAAGAATCTCGCCGGTGTCCGGGTCGTCCAGAAGAACCTGGTCTACGTGATCGGTCTCAACCCCACAATACGTGACGAGAGCCAGCTCCTCCAGACTTTGCGCGGCAGGGATTACTTCGGCCAATATGGTGACATTGAAAAGATCGTTGTGAGCAAGGCAAAGCCCGGCGGCAACCCCAACCAGGGCATCGGCGTTTATGTGACCTACACGCGGAAGGGCGATGCTGCAACCTGCATAGCTGCGGTCGATGGGTCAGCCAATGCCGATCGTGTACTGAGGTCGGTTGATCTGACGGACGGCGTGATTTCTGTGGCATGGTATGCTGACTGTTCCAGGGCGCAATATGGTACGACGAAATACTGTTCTTCGTTCTTACGCAACGAACAGTGCCATAATCGAAACTGCACCTTCTTGCACGAGACCGGCGAGGACAGCGACAGCTACAGTCGACAGGATCTCTCTTCGATGAACACCCTATCGAGTCAACGCGTGAACGGTACTCCTAGCGCCCCTACGCATACGACAATTCATCCGCACGTTGCCCGCTCCTCGGCTCAACCGTTATCGCAACCGATGCGTCGCCAGCCCAGTAGGGACGATGCTGCTGGAAGCCGGCCGCCCGACGGATCCGCCCTCCCATCCTCGGCAAGTTGGGCGAACAAGGATGCGGTGCTGAGTCGGACAAGAAGGGCAAGTTTGACTGGGAGCCAGGCTTCGCAGAGCCCCCGACCCGTCATTGCCACCGTTGCACCGACTGCACCACCTGCACCAGTAGCACCGCCGGCAACCGCTGTAGACGAACCCAAGCGCGCAGAGAAGCAGTCCATCAATACACCGGAGCCCACCCACGCTACTCCGGCGCCCGAAGCTCGCCCATCGCCGCCCCAGTCCCCTCCTACAGCTCCGGCTCCGGCTCCGGCTCCTGTCGCTACTCAGACCCCGATCCAGACACCACCCAAGCCAGAGACGCCACTGTTGGATAACCTCGTCAAGGCTGTCAATTCCCCGGACTTCAAATTTGTCTTCTCGGCGGCTGGTCTGTCCGCGGAAGAGGTTGCCCTCATTGAGAACCACCCCTCCTTCATTGACCCGTACGGTGGCGTAAAACGCAGGGCCATGCGCGAGAAGGCGGAGCTGGACCGAGTGAAAAGAGAACAGGAGTTGTTGCAGTCGGCTTCGGTTGAGGAGGAGAGCCGTGAGAGCGGAAGCTTGCAACTGGGTGGTGAGCCGGATGATGTTATGCCGCCTAGAGGCCGTACCGGCCGCGAGTCTCACGGTGCCATCCAACCCCCCTCCCAGCAAGGCACGACAAGCAACTCGGTGGTCGGTTCTCCCGTGTCTGCCACAAGCCACCAGTTCCAGCAACTCAACCTGGCTGGTCGCAGCTTAACCCCCCTGCAACAACAGCAGCTGCTTCTCCTGAAGTCTGCCAACGCCCAACAGGCCGGCCTGGTTGACCAGTTGCAGGGTGGGATCAACTCTGCTGCCCTTGACCAAGCGGCTCAGGTCCGTCAGGGTCTGCTCCAGAGTCAGATGGCGCAGTTCAATGCTCTGCAGGCGCAGAGTCGTCAAAACTCCCGATTCTCTTTCCCCAACGAGGGCTCCAAGAACCTCCCCAACGTCCGGATGTTGAGCCAACAGGCGTCTCTGATGCAGTCTGGCACTCCCAATCCCCTTGCGGCCCCTAGCCCTCAGCACGGACTCGCCGGTAGCTATTTCACTAGCGGCGTGCAGGGACCACCCCCGGGGTTGAAGACGGCCGGCACTCCTCCCATCAGCGGCGGCGGCATGTTTGCACAGGGCCACGGGTTTACCACGAACGCCAATCTCGGCCTCGGGGCCAGTATCGGAAAGCAAGAAGCCAATCCAGACTTGATGCGTGAGCTGCTGAGAGGTCGCAGTAGCGCTAATGCCGGTGGTTTGCAGGGTCAAGAGGCCGCTAAGCGTGAGTTCATGTTTCCTTTCCTCCAGCAACACCAAACCCCTCCCCCCCTGACTCCCGCGAATGGCCTTCTCAGCTCTTTCTATGGCTCTCAAGCGGGGAATTTCTCCGAGTCTGGGCCACAGAAGCAGAAGAAGAAGGGGAAGAAGCACAGACACGCTAACACTTCCTCCGGTGGAGGCGGTGTAGTAGATCTTGCGGACCCGAGTATCCTGCAGGCGAGGATGCACCAGGTCGGTGCGAATGCTGCTGCTGGGCAAGCGCTGTACGGGAGTCAGGGCCAAGGTGGGTACAACCAGCAGGCCATGATGTATGGCGGCGGATTCAACCGCTGGTGATTGTTTCCCTTTCATAATTCATTAATTCCCTCTGCCCTTCGCTTCTATCCCTGTTTTTTATGATGACTACCCTTTTGCATCCTGTTCTTTTCTGTCTACCTTTTTTTTTTGTGATGACATGATATCATATTTCTCTAGATGGGCGTGGGATATGATTTCTTATGTTTCAGTTTTCCGGATTCTCCGATTCGATGTTGAAAACTTTGCGACATATTTCCACTCTGCAACGAAGCATTAAGCAAACGGCTCTTGAAAACAACAAGAAGACGGGCTAGGCGTGCCTTTGGCGTTATTCTCATGGATTGTTGATTTCGTTTCCTTTTTCATGTCTTTTCCTCGTCATGTTTTCTTTCTGTCTCCGGCTTCCGTATGGATGGGAGGCGTCATTGCACTTCATGGGCACATCGTGTCTTCTAGGCCCACTGCGATTTGGTGGCTGTCGTATACTTTGTTCTTTTGCATCCAAGCTGGGTTGATTTATCCGCATCTTGGTGGCCCATTCGGTCTGGTCATGGCTTTATGTACGTTAACCTCCCTGCCCTGGCTTTCGATAAACACAAGCAGGGCTCTCTATGCGAAACCAATTTCTCACGCCTATTGTTCATAGACAATATGCCCTGTGTGTCCGTCGGGTTGAATTGGCCGGGACCTTTGTGTAATTAAGATGCCTGCCCTTGTCGTACCTTGATTGATCGTCTGGTTCTGTCGTTGGAGAGTCTATTGGCACGCCCTGTCCCTGCTGTTGTTTCTTTGCGTTTGGGTCGTTTGATGCTTATTCTCCTTTTGACGTCGTTCTGACATTCCATCGGGTCATTCCACTCATGCCTTGCCTGTGGCGACGCTGACGCGGCTCATCTAGTTGACGAAGACTTCCCACCTCTCGGGGCTCAACCCAAGGATAAGCGCCCTGTCGATAGCTTTGGCTATCTCATTCGCTCGCACTTTTCCAGCGACTCGCAAGGCTCGGCTCGCTCTGGAACCCCGTCCCTGCCGCCCGGGCTCCCTTTGCCGCACGCGCATCCCGCGGCCTTGTTCCACAGTCCCCTGAACCCGTCCAGCCCAACCTCGTCGGTCTCCGTGCCTCCGGGTTTGAATCCTCCTTTCCCTGGACTCGGAACCCCCTCTCACGGGTTTCATGATGCCGTCTCACGCCAGGCCTCTCCCGACCTGAAGGATGACGATGTGGCCCTCTCGAGCCGCGTCAAGAATGTGTCAGAAATCTCTTTAGGATCTCCCGTGCCCAAGTCAGCCAGTAAAGCCCGCCAGCAGAAAGGGGACCTAGCACTCGCTTCCGATAAGAAACCTGGCTCGTCTAAGGTTGGAGAGATTGGAGAAAAGGGTCCCTCGACCACGACCAAGGCCAAGCCCATGAAGCTCGATCTTCCATCCCATCCGCCGCAGGAAACCTCGAAGGTAGAATCATCGGGTCAGACTATCCACGGCCCAGCCCCTATCTCTGCTATTGGATCTCGCCCCAACACGCCCCTGACCGGTATTTCACGTATTTCGGATTCGTCAGCCCCCCGTCAGCCCCGGGTTCTGCGAGTTGTGGACACTCCAAAGACTGAAACCCCGCCGCCTCCTTCTGCCGCTCCATCAGTCGCTTCCATGCCAGCTGCCACGAAGGTACGTTCGAGAAGACAGAGCATATCGTCACTCAGCCGGCCCGACACACCGGGTGATCTGGCATCTGAGGGTGATATGTACACTTCGGCATCGGTTTCCCGTGCCAACTCCCCTCCTGCCTCTTCCCGGATTGGCTCCGCACCTATCAGATCCATGACCAAGAGCCAGGCGAAGAAGGAACGTCGGCAGAAGGCCAAGGAGGCCGAAGCTAAGACCAAGGATACTGTTACAAGCGTACCAGAAGAGCCAGTGCAAGCCCCGATCATTGGACGGAAGCGGAAGACCAAGAAGGCACCAGCCACCACCGAGCCGTCTGCGGGAGTGGAAAACGCCTCCGATGCTGGGAAGTCTGCTAACGCGGCTGGCTCGGATAGCAATGATAAGGCAGACCAGCGGGATGAAGGGACCAAGAAGACCAAGTCGAAGGAAAAAGCTGTGAAGGAATCGAAGCCCTCTCCCGCTGAAGAGAAACCGCCTGTGGAGCAGAAGCCCGCAGTGGAGGCCTGGCGCTCCAACAACACCGTCGAGCAGCTAGTCAAGGATGCTGAATCCGGTGGTGCTTCAGTCAAGGAGCTGTTCTCGGAACGCACGTCTCCATTGCAGGTCTTGCTTGCTCAGCTCCACAAGTCTGGCAAGCTTGATCTGAACAACCACCCGCTCTTCAACCCCTCCAATCTGAACCAACGTTTCGATATGAAGTGCAACGCGGACGACTACGACCTCTTGAAGCAGCCCATCGAATTGGCCCATGAGCACCGCAAAGCACTGCTGCGCGGGGAGGCCATCCGGGTGAATTCCGACTCCGGACTGTTGAAGGACCGATGCCTGATCAGTCCCCGCGGTTGTGTTCTGCATCACCTGTCGCACGAGGAAGAAGACCGGTACCTGGCGCTCGAGAAGAACGTCGCCTGGGCGATGGATACTTTCCAGGAGTATTCATCCGTTCCGATCACCGAGCCGGATGTGACCAACCGTGGAGGTGGCCTCGATGCGCTGTTTGCCACGCCCGAGAATTTCAACATCTGCTGGGTGGACGAGACATCGGCCGGTATCTCTTCTGGATCGCCTGCTGCCGGCATAAAAGACATCCAGGCATTTTTCGAGACATCGGGCGCCCCGGCCCCGCCCAACGTTCTCTCAGCCATGGAGGCGGACAGCACCCGCAGCCACAACTGGGCCATTGCCAACACGGCGGAGCTGGTCAATGCGACCGCGAACTCGGTGCGCACCTTTGCGGCTGCCACCGCGAAGCAAATGCTGGGAGTGGCTGGAGTGGGCATGAATGGCAGTGTGCCGGACCTGGACGACATGGTCGAGTTGACGGACGAGGAGCTGCACACATTTGCCGTGAAGTCGCAGAAGGACCTCGAGTCGTCGCGCAAGGAGCTGGACACGATCGACAAGAAGCTCAACGCCCTGGTGAAGCGGAACCGCAAGCTTGCGCAGCAGGCCTTGGCGACTACCGTGGAAGCCTGAGTCACTACCCCACACTTTTCATATCACGAAACATGCATGTACTTTAAGACACGATTTTCCTTTTCATTGATTGATGGTTCTTCCTGTTGTGAGTTCTCGGACACGTCGCGTGTGTACTTCTAAGACCCTGTATTTGTACAAATGGGCTACGTGTTTCTACTGCATGGTGTTGCCGGACGGATGGATCCATGAAATGGACTGGACTGGACTGGGAAATAATACTTAACCGGTTGATAATGAATCTTGATTTAATTTGAGCATGGCTCATTGCCGGTAGATGAGACTAATATGGAATTCTTTTAATCGTTAAAAACAGAGACAACTACATCCCGTATTATTGTTGGGAGCCACACCTGGCTGGCTACAACTATATCTTAAGTTCATGATTACTACAGAGACATTAAAGAACATCTACATAGCGGGCCGAAGGGGTAAGTTACAGTGGTTACACTGCGGTTTTCTTCAGTTATATAAAGTTTTTTAAAATTATATAATATTCTTACTAATTATTATCCCTCTAAATCTACTTAGCTATATTTATAGCTATACTGGATAGATTAGTTTAGTAGTAAAAGATTTTATATATATTCTGATATATAGTACTTTCTCTGAGTAATATAATTCTGAATATACTACTGTTATATAAGATTAGAACTGTAAAACTAATTATTAGAAGAGCTTATACTAGAGTTTAGAGATCTGTTTAAAGAATTATCTACTAATAAGCTGGAGCTAGACTGTTACAGGTAAAAGAGAAGTATAATATAGTATATATTAAGAACAGAGAAAACTAGAGCTGTAGATATTTACAGAATCTTTATCTAAAATAAAAAGATTTTATATATAGAAAAAGTCAGTAATCCTTAGTATATAGTTAGATTTATATATAAGTCTTATATCTTCTTTACTACAGATACAGCAGAATTTAAAATAAACCGGACTATTACTTATTAATTATATAGATCCTTAAGTCTATATAAGATATTAGTTAAATACCTGGTATTGATTATTCTGTTACCTGAAGCATTGAACAGGTCTATACAGAAGATTATCAGCAGCAGTCTTATTTACTCAGATACCATATTTGGCTGCAGTTACCGGTTCAGACCAACCACAGGGCTATATTATTGTCGGATGGTGCTTATAATAATTAAAATTAGTAAGAGCAGTATAGTAATTATATAAGTAAATATCTAGTACAGAAACCTGTATAAACTATATAAGTTGTATATCCGATCTTTAAATAATATTATAGACTGACTAAGAATATTCTATCTTAGCCTATACAGTGAAGCAGAGCAATAAAAGGACTAAAGCTGTCTATTTAATAGAAGACTTGTTCTTATCTACAACCCCCGGAGCAGCAGTACCTTCATCTTGTAGTATATCAGTAGTCCCGAACTTAATAGTAGAAGCATCTGCACTCTGGCATGATTGGATTACGGTCAGGCTATACTAAACCAGGGTCTGTTACCTATAAAGTATAGAGCTCGTCACTAACTAGCCAACTACCAGCTGATTCCTGAGGTTTCTCTGCTCCTAGCAGAACCGCTTGTCTGTTCTAGTCTATTAAATACTATCTAGTTCTTACTGATTACCGGTAATCTATATAGATATATAGCTTCTACTATCCTTCTTCTATAATTTATCTAATTTAATCCAGATCAGTAAGCTACAGATCTGTAATATAGTTACTAACCAGCTCTAACTTCTACAGGTAGATTATAAACTATAAATAGTCAGCTTTATTAATCTGTACTGTATCCAGTAATATTAATTATTATAAATATAATAAGTAGAAGTATAATAGATCTGGATAACTACTGAAGCTGATAGTAATATATATAATATTTAAAATATATAGAATTATAAACTACAGTAATAAATTATATATATTTACAGGATTTATCTGTATATAAACTTCAGTATCCGGTAGTATCTATATATAATCTAGAAGGGCGACTGCAGAGTTTAAATTACAGATATATAGATACTGTAAGCTCGGCCACTATTATAGAGTGACGGCCTCCTAATTATAAAGTTATAATTTATAATAATTACTTTCTTGAGATTGCAGCTGAGAATCAGGCAAAGTATCTTCTAGTTAATCTTACTAGAGAAAATAATCTCCAGTTACTGAAGCTAGGATATACAGCTATAATATATAATACTCTTTTTACAGATACTAGAAATAGAAAAAAAAAGATTAAGTACAGGAGCTGTTTAAACAGTAATATAATATATAGTCTAGAGCCGGGTTTTAGATATTTAAGATCATAGTAATAGAAGTTAAGATCCAGCTGTTTAAAAACTAGGAGTAATAAAAAAATATACAGCCCAGGCTTATATTTAATACAGGATAGATATAAATTTTAAAAATATATAAAGATTATCTACAGCTGCTAGGTCTGCAGGAATATAAAGTCTATATTTAGTATATATACTATAGATTAAGATAACAGCTGTCAGAACAGTTATTATAAGCTATTTAATACCGGCGGATAGCTGATACTATAATCTAGTTAGTAGAAATAATTAAATATCTGTTAGAAAAGAGCTGCAGTTATCTATTTATCTTATAGTTTATAGACAGTTTAAGCCTTATAGAGTATCTAAAAACTCCTCCGGGATAGTTATCTTATTATTCTAGATATTAAGTGTCTGTATATAGTAGAACCACCCGCTCAGTATCTGAAAAAGACTAATCCGGGAAGACCGGAAGTACTGCCTGTTTAGAAGAATAGATATTATTTTATTAAATTAAATAGTTGCCTTACAGAAGAGCAAGTGTGCTGTATAAGTATACAGGTAGTAACAGTAATTATAGATATTCTAGAGATTACAACTGATTAACTAGATAATTATTAATAAGAGTACAGTTTAGAGAGAAGATTTACTACTCTAAAAAAAGATACCTATTTAATAATAAGAGTAATAATCTTATATAGAAGCATGAGTATTACTGATATAGAGAATAATTATAAACTGTTCTTTTTTTTTTTAGAATAACTATTAAGTATAAATATTACTAAAGATAGTAACCACAAGTCTCTTTATAGGAAGAGCCGGACTTTCTATATATAGTCAGAGATAGAGTAAGACTGTAAAAATAATAGAGTAGTATATTATAATATATCAGTATAGAGACAGTATATAAATAAGAAACAGAATATTTATTATATTATCCAGCCAAGCCCCAGTTATAGTAGTATATTATATATAAGATTACTTATTTAATAAGAGTAATAATTACAGATATAGTAAAAAAAAAACCTGCTTACCCGGTAGCTCTGGTATAAATAATATTATCAGATATATAATAATAGTGTTCCGCTCTATAATAGACCCCTGGGTATCAGCCCCGGGTGAGGACTAACTTATTTATAGGATAAAACAGGACTTCCTTCTATCTAAAAAATTAAAGATTCTAGTATATATCTTATTTAAAGTACTATACTGACTTTAATATAACTGCTGTATATCTGAGACTACTACTATACTTTCCAGTACTCAGGGAGCAGGTCTTCTCTAGCAGGACCGATGCCTGTAATAACTATATTATCTTATCTATCAGATATACTACAGATAGATAGTAAAGAGCAGGGACTCTATTATACCCTTCTCTTCAAAATATATACAGTAAATTTGTCTAATACAGCCGGGGTACCCGCTAATCCTACTAATCCTATAGTAGGATACAGCTAAAATATTATAAGATTAAGATCTCCAGTTATTATATCTGTCTCCAAGCACTGATACAGGCGCCTTAAAGAGCTTTTACTTAGATTTTATCTAATCAGTCTAAGAGCCCAGGATAACTTATATCTTAGGTCCTAAGCAGATTAGATACTATTCTACCGGCTGAGCTATCCTCTCTAGTCCCAGTCTTCTATATATAAATCTAGATCTGCTCTTTAATATCCTATTAAGTACAGTAATAGTTATACTTTCTAAAATATATTATTTAATTATACTTCTCAGTATTTTCTATTATATTTACTACCAGAACCCCTTTTTTTTACTAGATCCCTGTCAGTATCCTTACTTAATATTATTCTGTCTTTAATAGTACTACCTGCGTCTACAGATACTAGCTAAGAATTAAAAAGAATAAATTTACAGAATATAGAAATAATTACTAGATTTTTTATAAATATTTTTTTATCTGTACTTATACTTATCAGTATAAAAAACTTACTAATTATATTTAGAGTGGCTAACAGCCAGGTCAGGTCAGGTTAATTGGAATTTTTATACCTGACCGCGGTATAGCTAAAAAACAGGCGGTTAACTGTCTTAACTGTTCTTAGTACTAAGACCTGCCTGCTATATCTATTTAGATACTAGCACATAGAGTGGATTAACCTGACTGTTATACCTTAACCTTAACCTGGCTATAACCTGGCGGTCAGATTAAGGTATAAAATTTTTTTAACCGTACAGTTATAGTCAGGTTAAGATATAACTATTACTTTAACTGTTTATACCTGCTGATCAGAAAGATCAGGTATAGCAGGTAGATTAATAACTGCAGATTAATTAGTAATATATATATTTTTATTATACAGATAATATATAAAATATAATATATTTTTAATTACAGTATAGTAATATTTTCTAGATTTAGTTTATCTGCTTAATCTATTTAACCTATTTAATCTATTTAATCTGTTACGGGTCCAGGCAGGAAGCCCCTGGCCCTAAGGAATGGCTCGGCTAACGCCTCGCTCCGACTTCGCTCGTACGAAAGAGCGGTGAACCAACGGATAAAAAGGCCACCTCCCCAACAACATGAAGATTCCTTCTTCAACGATTCCTTCTTGTTTATAGGCACTTCTGTCGATTGTACAAATCTAGAGGTTCCCCTTATATAATCTATTTAATCTATCTAATCTCTATAATCTACTTAATCTCTTTTTTTCTGACTCTAAGAAATATACTGTACTTTAAAAAAGACTTTTACAGAATCTAGTATAATAAAAATAGTATCTAATATTAAATAAATTATTAAGATTATACTATTTTTTATTTTATTTAAAATAGTAATTATAGGAATAGAGGAATTAAGAAGACTGGATCTCTATCTTTATCTAAATATATATTGTTGGCTGAAAACCAGGATTCCTCAATTCCTCACTAATCAGAAAATAATCATCCATCGACCACCCAACTCAGCTGAAACTCCCATACAAATTCTATGGGAATCTCAGCTGAGACAGATAATATAAAGATGAATTATTATTTTCATGTGAAATTGTAAGGGGAACCTCTGGATTCGTATAATCAACAGAAGTGCCTATAAATAAGAAGAAATTATTAAAGAAGGAATCTTTATATTATTAGAGAGATAGTCTTTTTATCTATTAGTTTACTACTTTTTTATATAAAAAATAAAGTTAGAATAAGATATTAGCTGAGCTATTCCTTAGAGCCAGGAGCTTTCTACCTGGACTTATAATAATATCTCCTGTTCCCCCCGGCAGTAGAAGTAAATTATACTGTTATATAGAAATAGATTTTATTTAGTTATTTATATTATAATAGACTAGGATTATATATTATATAGTAATAGAGCTCAGTTCAGTATTATTTATTTTAGAGATTTTTTTTTTTTTTTTTCTATTTATTCTTATTATTATTATTATAAAATATAGCTTAATTTAATTATAGTAATAAATTTATTACTATTTTTTTATCTAGTATTTCTAGTATTATATATAATCTTTTAAATTATATAGTATATATAGTAATTAATTATAAAGATTATAAATATATTTAGTTTTATTTTATTTTATTTAGAAATTATTATTTTTATTTTATATATTATACTAATATCTAGATAAAAGATTATTTTTTTTATATAATAATTCAGCTAATCTTTAAAAAAAAAAATTAATATTTTTTTTATTATAAGTTTTTTATTTATCTTAATATTTATAATAAATCTGTAGTAATAGTAGAATAAATTAGTTATAAATTCTAATTTATTATATAAAACTGATACTATATAAATCTGAATAAATTAATAAAATTATATAAATAATCTTTTTATTATTATTAAAAAGATTATTTATTATATTAATTATTTAAATTTTTTTATTACTAACTTTAGACTAGTTATATAAATAGCCGGATATTTTAGAAATATCTATACTTTATATAAATAGAAATTATATTAATTAAAATATTTCTATTATAATTTATTAAAAAAAATATTATTTATTTTTAATTTAATTTTATCTTTTTCTTTTTATAATATTATCTAAGATTTTATTAATTAGATAATTATATAAAAGTTAGTTATTAGTTTATAATAGAAGTTTACTATATTTTTTAATTAAATTTTTTTTTAAATCTTAATATAGTATAATTTTTATAATTAATAATTTAATATTATAATCATTTCTAAAATTAAAGTATATTTAATTATTATATAAATATAATCTATTTATTTAATTTTATATTTTTTTTATCAGTTCTAATTTTTTTTTATATAATATTTATTTATAATATTTTTAATTAGCTATTTTTCTTAGCTGTTTATTAAAATTATAAATAATTAAATATTATTTATTATTTATAAAAAAAAGAGATTTATTACTATAAAATAAAGAAGATTTATATAGAAGATAAAATATATTTTAAAAAATATATTAAATTATATAATATATAAATCTATTAGTTTCTAAATTATATATTTTATATTTTTCTAGTCTAGCTTCCAGCTTAAATAATTTATATAAATATTCTATAACTTTAGTTATATTTTATTATTTTTTTAATATTTAGAAACTGTACTCTTTTTTTTATTTATTTATTTTTTAATTTATTATTAAAAGTAAATAATTAAAATTTAAGTTTATTTTAATATTTTAGAAATAATTTATATAATAATTTTATTCTATTAAATTAAATTTTTTATTAAATATTCTGTAAAGAATTCTCAGTTTTTTTTAAAATTAAAAAAAGAAAGATAAAATCTATAAATTAAAAAAAAAGATTTATTTCTATAACAGTTATTATATAATTATTCAGAATTAATTTAATAAAAAAATTTTTTTTTAATTTAATTAGTTATAATAGATATAAACTTAAATATAAGTTTTAAAAATACTATTTATTTTTTTTATTTAACTGTTAATCTATAGATAGTAGACTATTAAAAGTAATCTTTATATAAAGATTAATCAGTAGACTGTAGTTTATATTTTATTTATAAATTATATTTTTTATCAGATATAAAAATTTATATTATCTTATCAGAATTTATATTAGAGTTTAAACTATTTTTTTTACTGTAATAAAATCTATTATTTTAAGAATTAGTTTTTTTATAAATCTATTTATAATTATTAATACTATTATATAATTATTTAATAAAGATAAATTAGTAATAAAATCTATAAAGATTTTTTACTATAATTAATCTAGAATTAAAAAAGATTTTAATAAGTTTTATTTTTATTTTTTTTAAATTTTTATTTTTTTATATATATTATAATTATATATAAAATATTATATATTTTATTCTAGATTTAACTAGAAGGATTTCTTAGTTACTAGTATTATTATTTATTTTCTACTAGAATAACTAGTTATAAAAAAATTATAAGTTATTTAAATAATATTTATATAAAAAGATTTACTGTTAGAAATCTATTTCTATTAATAAAAAAATAAAAATCTATTTTTAATATAATATTTTAATATTAATAATTTCAGATTTAAGTACAGAAGAAATTATTATTTTTTTATTTTAAGATATTATATAGTTTTTTAGTAGATTTTATTTTAAATTTAGATTTTTTTTTATATATTTTAATTGTTATATAATTCTATTTTCTGTTTTTTTTTCTAACTTATATTTAGAGAGTATTTAATAAATATTATTAGATATATTCTGATTATAATTAGAAATATAGTTATATAATAGCTGTTTTTTAATTATTAAAATAATTAGATTATATAAATAGTAATTTAGAAATTCTTTTTTAAAAATAAAAGATTTTAGTTATATTAAAAAAAATATTAGTTTTTTTATTATTTTATCTTTTCTAGTATTAAAGCTGGAAATTATATTAATTTAAAAAAAAATATTATTATATATATTTCTCTATAAGTCTTTTAAATTTAAAAAAAATATTTAAAATTTTTATAATTAATAATAATTTTAAATTTTTCTTATATAAAGTATAGTTTTATATTTTATTTTTTAAAATATTATATAACTACTAGTAATTTTTTATTATAAATCTTATAATTATATTTAATAGATAAAGTTTTTTTTAAAAAATATATATATAGTTATAATATTTTTTTATTATTAAACTAAAAGAGTACTCTTTTAATAATATATTTAAAAAAATCTATTTCTATTATAATTATATAAAAAAAATTAAATATTATTAATATTAGTTCTATAATAAAAAAAGATTTTAATTTATTAAAATTTAATTAATAATTTTATATTTAATTAAATTTTTTATTTTTTTCAGTTAACTTAATAAATAAGTATATAATATTAAAAAAATTTTAGATAAATTTCTAATAAAAATTAATAAAATTTAAAAATTTTTATATTTTTTTACTATCTGATGAATCTTCTATTTTTAAATTATTTAAATCTTTTCAGAATTTATTATTATTTTTTTATCTACTTATATAATATATTTTAGATATTTTATCTTTTAATATTTAAATTTATATTTTAATATATTAAGATACAGGCCTGTTTCTTATAATTTAATAAATACTTTTTATATATACTCTTTATATTATATAATAAAATTATTAATAAAAATAAGAATATTATTAATATAAATAAAGCAGAATTTATTAAGATATTTTTATAAAATCTAATTAATATATTTTTAGAAAGTATTTAAAATATTTATTAGATTAAAAAAATTACTAGCTATTTATAAAATCTATATCTTATATAAAAAACTATTATCTATTCTTATTTTTTTATAATCTAAATCTTATAAAAAACAGCTGATATATTAAATTTAATAAATTATTTTATCTTATTAATCTATATAAAAGTCTTCTAAATTAAAAAAAAATATTTATTTTTTTTTATAATTATATTCAGAGTTTAATAATTAATATAAAATTATAATTCTTCTTCTAATTTTTATATAAAGAAGATAGAGACAGCTACTAAAAAATTGTTACGGGATGGAGGTAAGCACGTGACGATGCTTTCCCGCTAGACTAAAAGGTCAACACAAGTTAACTGAGCAACAGTTAACTAGCCGCCACGCCTTATATAGGAGAGAGCCAATATCTATCTTATTCATCTGTTAAGCGCAGGGTTACCAAGCTTTATATATATAAGGGTTTCCAACCCCTAATAAAAATAATTTATTTAAATAAAATTTTTATTAAACAGATTTATAAGAGTTTTTTATAATATAATTAATTTTTTTTAAATTATATTATATAATAGCCTCCAGAAAATAAATAATTTTTATTTATTTTATTATATAAATTTAATTTTATAATTTATTTTTTTTTTAATAGAAAAATAGTTTTTTTATTTAGTTTTATTTAAATAAATATAAAAAATCCTGATACTATTCTAGTAATCTTATATAAGAATTAATTCTTTTTTTTAATATTAAGATTTTTTAAATATTACTTATTATAGCAGTAAAGATTTATATATTATTTTTTTTTATATAATAAATATAAGCTTTTATTATAATTATTAAAATATTTTTAATCTTTAGATTTAGAAGAATCTATTTTTTTTATTCTATATTCTAACTCCTGTTATATAAAAATATAATTTTTTTTATTTTAATTTAAAATAAATATTCTTATAGTAGAGCCAGAAAAGTTCTAAAATCAGATTATAATCTAAATAATTTTTAAAAATATAAAAAAATATTTATTTTTTTAAATATATTTTTATATTAAATTTTATTTATATAATATAAATAATCTGTATTTCTTCTCTAGTTATTTCTTTTACCGGCTTTAGTAGTATAGATATCTTTTAGAATTAGTATTATTATATAAAATATTTACTAATTATACTATAAATTATATAGCTATTATTAATAAATATTTTTATTAAAATAAAGTAATTAAATAATAAATTAATTATAAAAGATCAGGAATTTATATATAAGTTTTTAAAATTTTTATAAAAATTAAATAAATATTTATTAATTATTTAGAACTCTTATATATATTTTTATATAAAAATATCTAATTTTTTAATTTTATTCTAAATTTATTTATAATATAGATTTTATAATTATTTTTTTTTAATTCTAGTAATTATTATTATAATTATATAAAGTCTAGCTGCTGGAAGTAGAATATAATTCTAGATAAAATATCTATTTTTATTATATTAAATATAAATACTCTTTTATCTATATATCTATAATTTATTAAAAAAGATTTATTTTACTTTTTTTTTTTTATTAATTTTTTTTATTTTTATATAAAAAACTACTATCTGAGTCTGGAGTACTACTATTTAATTAATAATTATTTTTTAATTTATATTATTAAGATTTTTTTTTTATTTAAAGAAAGAATAGAAACTGTTATTATATAATTTATTTTTTTTAATTTAAGCCAGATATTCTATATTATATTTAATTTTTAATAATTATTTATAATATCTCTTATATAATTAGATATAAGATATTTTTATTATTATTTTAAATAAGTTTAGATTTATTATTATTTTAATTAATATTTTTTTTTATTTATTATTTTATAATATATTTTTTATATTTATAAAAGTCTAATTAAATTTATTTAAGAATTTACAGAAGATTTTTTTTTTTTTTATTATATTAATTTATATAAAAATTTTTTTTTTATAATTAGAATTAAAATATATAAAGTCCAGCTGGTTATAAAATTTAAAAAAAATTAAAAATTAATTATTTTTTTATTATATAATAATCTAGAAAAGAAAATATTAATTAATTTTTTTTTAAATCTATTATAAATATATAAAATTTTTATATTTTTAAAAAAAAAGATATTTTTTTTAATTAGAAATTTAGTATAAAAATTAATAAAAAAAATAATATTTATATAAATCTTCTTTATTAAATAAAATAGAATCCGGGTATTATAAATAATAGACTGGAGTTAATAATACTATAGTAGAAACTGGTTAGATTATATAAAATTTATAAAATTAATTTTATAAATCTATTATTTAATTTATTAGTTTTTATATATATTTATAATTAATTATTTTAATTATTATTTTTTTTCTGAGAATATTTTTATAAGAATTTAATAGAAAAAATAATTTTTAATATAAAAAAAATCTCTAGATTTATATAATTAATAGAAGTACTTATAAATAAAAAACAATTATTAAAAAAGAAATTTTTATATTATTAAAAAAATAATCTTTTTATCTATTAGTTTATTATTCTTTTATATAAAAAGTAAAGTTAGAATAAAATATTAGCTGAGCTATTTCTTAAGACTAGAAGCTTCCTGCCTGGACCTGTAATAGAAATCTTATATTACTAATAATATTCTGATTATTTAATTAATATTTCTTTATTTACTGTTTCTTACTCTACTTACTTACTCTATTTTCTTTATTTAATAAATAAAATAATAATTTATAACTCTAATCCAGAATTATTTATTAAAAATAATAAATAAGATTTTTTATTTTCTGAAGTAAGTAAATAAGTTAAATTTATTTATTTTCTATTAAAAGAATCTATTTATTTCTTATTTAAGAAATAAATATTTACTTTTTTTTAATAAATCTGTTAATTATATTAATTATTTATTATTATTATTATTATTATTTTAATCTAGTTTTTTAATTAGAATTAGTATTATTTAATCTAATTATTTAATTATATCTAAGAGAGATCTGTAAAAACCTTTTACTATTAATTCTTAATCAGATTATTAATTTAATTAGTTATCTGATTAATTAATTAATTAATATAATCAGATAATAAAATAGTATAATAATAAGCCGGCGCAGTAATCTCTAATACTTTAAACAAGCTACTGTTCTGCCTACTATATTATAATAATTATTTTAAATTAAAATAATTAAATACTATATAAATAACTTATATATAAAAAAACTAGATATTAATTTTATCTAGATATTTAAAATAATTATAATTTTCTTTATTATAATTACTACAGTATAATAACTAATATTAAGTATTTCTTATTATTTATATAATTTTAATATTCTTTTTCTAAGTAATATAATATACAGTAGAGCTATTTAATATATTTTTTTCTTATAAAAAATTTTTTAAAATTTTTTTTTTATTTATTTTATATTAATTAACTGTATAAAATTAATTTAGTTTCTATTAAAATAATACAGTATTTTATATTACTATTTCTATATTTTTATATATTTTTTTAAATACTTAATTAGTAATAAATAATAATAATCTGGTTTTTTATAGTATTTTAATCTCTGCTTTTTAATAATTTAATTAATAAAAAATTAAAAATATTTTACTAAAATACATAGATTAATTAGATAATAATATTAAAAATAATAGAGATATTTAATTTAAATTTTTAAGATTTTAAAATATTTTTTAAAAATTATACAGAGAAAGTCCTATTACAGTAAAACTTTATTTTATATTTATTATATTAAAGACTTTTATATATATTTTTTTAAAATAATATAAAAAGTTTTTTTTTTATATATAATAGATATTTTAATTAACTGTATTTTTAATTTAATAGTTATACGGGATTTTTAATAGTATAAAATAAATAATATTAAATAGTTAAAATTTATAAGAAAAATAAAATAGTATATATAGAAAAATAATTATTTTTTTTTTATAATATTAATTAAATTTAATAGTTAAATAGCTTCTATAACTATTAAAAATAAAAAAATAATATTAGTCTATTATTTTTAAAGCTATATATATATTAAAATATTAAAGCCAGTTAAATATAAGTTTATTATTTATTTATTTATTATTATTAATACTAATCTGCTAGTTATTAGAAATAGTTTTAAACTATTTTTTTTATTATATTTTATTTATAAAAATAATTTATAGAGATAATATATTTTCTGTAATATTAACTATAATAATTATAATAATTTATTTATAATTTCCAGATTATATAGATCTTATATTTATTTTATAGGATTCAGTACTGTAGATAATTTTTATAATTAAAATTATTTTTATTTAAAAATCTATTTTATTTATATTATAAATATTATATTTAAGAATCCTATATTTTTATATAATATTCTTTACTAAATTAAACTACTGACTTATAATATTAATATTCTTATACTTTATATATTAGTAGTTAAAATATTAAGTATATTTAAACTTTAATTCAGTCTGATAATATTAAATAAATTAATTAATCCAGTATTTATTAATAAAAATATTATTTTTTAACTTTAATTTTAATAATAAAAGAATCTCTATAAAATAATATATTTTAATAATAATAAATAAATAATCTTATAAATCTAATTTAAGTATTCTATACTTTAATACTAATTTATTATTATTAGATAGCTTTTTTTAATTTATCTTTATTTCAGTATAAGATTTAACTTTATTTAAATAATCTTTTAGAATACTTATCTTAATATCAAACACTGCAGCATACATTTTTTTAGTATTAAATTAACTGCGATTAAAGGCCTTACAGGCAAGCGCTAGCCTTCTATCTCGAGAAAGGCCCTTTATATATTTAAATAGCTTCAATTTTGACTGAATTAAGCAAGGTTGAATACTGCGTGTTGTGGAGGTTCGAAGCGGTGAGGGTGGCCGCGCCGCCGCGCCGGCTCGTTGTCGCGCCGCTTCGTTGTCCGATTACGTTAGTTAGTTGTTAGTTAGTAGTCTGATTATTAATCCGACAGGTATAGCAGGCAGATCTTAGTGCTAAGAATAGTTAAGACAGTTAACTGCCTGTTTTTTAGCTATACCGCGGTCAGGTATAAAAATTCCCTTAATCTGGCTATAACCTGGCGGTCAGGTATAAAAATTCCAATTAACCCGACCTGACCTGGCTGTTAGCCACTCTAATTATAACTATATTTTTACTGTACTATAACTGTACTATAAGTGTACTATAACTGTACTATAACTATATTATAACTGTATTATAACTGTATAATAACTAATAATTACTCTTTATAACCAAGTATTACTATTATTAACAGTAAAAAAGGCTCTATACGGACCCCCTCGGCCTGCTATGTATATACTTTACCCCTTAGTAGCTTCGAGGTCTCCTCCTAGATAGGTTTCTTGATATTATTAGACATTCCTCCATCTCTTCTACTGTTTATTATCGAGAGATTCAACCTGCCTGCGCATAATATCCTGTTGTGCTAATAATCGACTTAGGAAAGCAGAGGCCTCTTTAGCCAGGAGGGAGGCTCAAAATGGTGTGGATGTAGCATCTCCTTCATCATATTACAAGGCCTATATGCAATATAGCTAGCTAATCCGCTCAAATTGATAACACGCAAAGGGCTGTTTAATGAATTGAAACGAGTTGTCGAGTCCTGCCCTATAGTTCATCGCTAAAACCCTGGGCATACCCTATCTAGTCCAATCACTCGTTTGATATTCGCAAAAAAAGATGTCTGCGGCTCCAATGGATATACCCAGGACAGGTTGTCATTCCAAATCAACAAAGAAATTTGACAAAGCAACATCGAAAGTAACCATGTATAACCACCTTCTAGTGACTATACTGTGATAAGTATGACATGGCAACTATCTCTTCCGAGTACCGGGGAGGTAGTATTGTGTCAACATAATCCAGCCAGCTGGGCACCGCATTGAAGTCTCGGTATGCTTTCACATATTCCCAATATTCGGGATACCAGCCTGCATGCTCCCAATCCAGAAGCGCGGTGACATGGCCATCGAGCACCAAGATATTCCTCGGGGCCAGATCCCCGTGCGTGAACATAATTTGATGACTGTCTTTGAATGTCTTCATTGCATGGTAACGGAACGTCTGCGGCACTCTCGAGATAATCTTAGAAAATAGAAATTCATTAAACTCGCCCTCATTGTCGAATGGGCCACCTTCATGGAATACAGTTCTCTGTCCGATCACTGCCTGTCCATGGTCCGCAGCTCCGATATAATCGCCCTTTAACGCGCGGAGTTGGTCTACGTAGTTGCGAAGGTCCTCAGCCACGGATTTCTTCTGGGTGTCGGTCATACTAGGCCAAGCCCGGTCCAACGGTGTCCCTGGCATGTAGTCCATGTGGATCTTTAGCACTCTTCCATCCTCGTCAGACTCCACTCTATGTACGCGAGGAACCGGGATTGTCGTCCGTTCCGCAACGAGTCTCATATTGCTGACCTCATGACGATGTAGACTGGCCCCTGATTTAATCACTTCATTCTCATGGACTGTAATTGTGCGGGACCCAAGACAATGGAGGACCTGTGGTTCTGCTCACAATTGGTATGTAATAGGACAGGATTTCATTGTGTGGCTTACCTTCTTTGGGCTTTGTCTTGGTGGTATTGATGAGCCATGAGAAGGACATCTTGGATGCAGTCTGTACGCATCCCGATGTTCTAGCTCGCATGTGATATGAGGAGGTCAGTTTAGAGGCGAGCGCAGAGACCTGATTGGCCAGCAGGAACATCGTTGTTCCGGCCCCGCTACTCTAAGCGAGCCTCTGGGCCGTACAGTCAAAAAGGAGGCCTGCAAGCAGACATGGAGATAGGGATTCAAGCACTCAATACATCAATTCTATGACACTCAGGAGTATCTCTGCTAGGCTTTACTAGCCGCTAGCATATTATCTTTAGACCTTGTACAACTGAAGCGACCGAAGGAATCCTCCGACCCCCTACCCACTTCAGCATGTTGCGGGAACGGACCGACAGCAGATGAGGTCCAAGCTCCCATCACGTGATGCACCCCTACCAATGATCATCCCGTTCTTGCCGCGGATTGCGGGGTAGTGCTGCTGCGATTAACAATGGCATATCTCGAAGCCCCCATGGCTGGCATAAATAAAGACGATTGGCTTCCTCGTTTTCTAGGTAGGTTCTTCTAGGTAACTCCTCATTCCCCGACTCAAACCCGACTGAGATGAGCCAGATCTTTATTGCCGTTTTTGTTGGTGATCCCTTGGATTACGCCAAGAAGCGACATACCGCCGTTTACGTGACCTTTCCCGATGGCGACCAAAGTTTGTTGCATATAGTTGGCTCACACGGTTTCTTTGAGTATAAGGATGAGGTTGGGAAGGATCCTCAAGCCAGTGCCAGACTGGCAACGCTGATCCATGTCTCCACCTTGACGAAAACAACCTCGAAACCCGATATCAAGGCCGCCTGCCAGCGAACGAAGATCTGGAACGAACTCGGACACCGTGATTGGAACTGCCAGAACTGGGTGGGAGATGCTCTGGATGGTCTGGTTGCCATAGGCTGCGTGACCGCGGAAGAGCGCCGTGGTGCTGTTGACAAGATGGTGGAAGCCTGCGTTGAGGCGAAGGATGGGTAGGGTAAACCGAGGGTTAGTACCGCCAGTCTCGTCTGAATCGAAGGTATTGATTGATATTTATTTGCTGATTTACTACTAACCTTCTTCCCGTATTAGCTCAATGAACCCCGCATCCCACCGCCTTTGTAACGGTCTTGCTAATAGGCAAAGGGTCACGGGAGAGAAGATTATCGGAGAGGATATACAAAATGAATTCAATAGTACACAATATAAATACTGACTAGAGTTCTACGATGAAATTTACGGATATACTGCGATCCACGGAGCTGTCGGGAGTGGAACATCAACAATGTATGAAAGTAGCAGCAACCGTACAAAGGTACCAGGCGGTCGAAGATAAATGCAAAAGCTGCGACGTCAATCCAAGCAGCCAGGCAGTCCAATGTGATTGCGGGTCAGGTGCTTCTTGGCCCCCTGATTCACTGGCACGTCATCGCCTGCCTTCAAATCTTCTCCCTGTATTATAATCAACCCCATCAGCCATCCCTTCCTGGCAGCTTTCATCCCCAAGACAGCCCTCTTATCTACTCCTTTCCCGAAACGGCCGCCGCTCCCATCATCGGAGCCTAAGCTACAGCGAATCTCACATGCCACGAATGTTTCCACGCGCGAAACTCTTCAACTCTGCTGTCATGTCATTGCTATTATACTTGGTTCTTCACCTCCCGATAACCACCGATTAGACATTGACTATACTCCACGCCTCTGCCGTAAAAAATACGGTTCGGGCCGGTTCCGGGCCAGTTAGTGCTTATGGGGGGGGTTCAACCGCGCTGGTTCCCGGAAGCTTAAAGGTGACGACACGGTTCTATGGCCTCTTGAATCAAGACATGGCTCTTTGAAATCTTCAATATAGATCTTGAGTCTTCCTGGGAGACATTAAACACAGACCACGGTGCTGTCAAAGATAGATAAGTGATAAAGGTATATATTGCACCACTACCAGCGCGATTATCATTTGCTCGTATCCCATCCTCGTCTGCAACTCCAAAGAATAACTATACAATCTGACCCAGGCGCCTTGGCCAACTTGACCACCCCCGGAGGTGCCTTCCAGTCATCAAAATCTTGAACGACCTTTTTATCCCCCTGTCTCCCCCGGCCCCACTCCAGCAACGCGTCATAATCCTGACAAACATGGGGGGTATTAAAGTTCGCCCACGGCCCATCGATCCCCTCGACCCAGTCCCAGGTCACAAAGTTCATATCCGGGTTGCACATCAGCTTTTGCCGCAGCATATCCACGCAATGCTCGTAATGCTCTTCTACGGCCTCCGGGAACTGTGCCGTGACTGCAAGGTACTCAGAAAACCTTTCTGGGTATTTTTGCACTTGGTGGTCCTCCCACAGGGTGTTTAGACAGTGGATTTGGTGGACGGCTTCGAATTGTGCGACGTAGCCCTGAAAGATACTTAGGTTGCGATTGGGTGGACTTGGGTGGGGAGAGGACTTACGCCGCTGGCTTCAGCGGGGAATTGGACGGAGTTAAGAGAATGGCCCATCTTGGTGATTTCTTCAGCGGTGAAGTTTAAGAGACTGATGTGGGAGATGTGTTTCCAGGCTTCCATGGAGGTGTTGCTTGGAGGGCCTGGGCTTGATATTCGTTGATGGATAGGCAACTGGAGGAGAGGTTGGTGGGAATTTACCATGGTAGGGGTACTTCCTCCAGAATGTTCCTTCAAAGGTTCGGGGACCCATTAGGCTGACTTTCACTGGGTTGCTTAAGAGGTGAAAAATTACTTACTCGATCCGAGAGGTGTCACCAATAGCTTCTGCGGCGGGTGCTAGAGGGTCACGTCTTGTCAGGGCCCTCTCTCATGAAACGAGGCTGCGGATAAGGACATACACCATATCGATGGTCGTGTGGATTTCATGGACATCTGGACATCTGGCCGAAAATACAGTCCCGTAATGAGGAGGATGGTGATGAAGTGTACCGTCCAATGGAGAATGGACGACATTGGCCATCTGGCAGCTCTTGCCGGTCGCGACACCTGACCCTGATGAAGGAGGCCCTCGACATCAGAGCCGCTTTCTTCGCTGTCTCTAGCGCTCTCCGACTTCATTACTTTGGTATACCGACCAAGACCCATCGTTGCGTGTTTTGCGAGGGTGAACACAGAAAAGCTTGAGGGCAGAAGAGAAGAGAAAGACGACTCGACCCGGGAGTCAGGGTATTGCATACCGCCGAGGTCAATCAAGCCATTGAAGGTGGGGACGCACCGAATGTCTCCGTTGATTACAGGAGACTGTGGAATCGATGTGTTGAGGTCACATATTAGGGCAAGGTATCCGTTGGGGGCCGAAAGCACGGCCCATCCATCCATCGCGCGCGGTCGATGCGAGCCGGAAGGATTAACGGCAGAGCCTACGGGATCCTGCGTGAGAATTTAGTTAAGTTGAAGCATCAAAGGTAACGATCCCCCGTGTATTGGTCATGAAAGATAAGTTTGATTTGACCATAAAGGAGGGATGCTCTAAGTTCTTATGCATTGTGGCCTGCAGCTCTGGAGTGCCGCCAGCCAGGCATCCACGGGCTCCGAGCCGGCTACTATCTGAGACGCAGGAACAAGTTTGGCCGGAGTCGGAATCAAATCGGTCGATGGGGGTGTGCTGGAAATACCGCCATCGGAAGACTAGCTATCCGGATACGCAACTACGACACATGGCGCCGATCCTGCTGGGTTAATATGAGTGTCGGGGGCCCCGACTCGGAGCACGGACTCGGTACAGTCTACAGTCTCCAGGAATCGCCCTGCCCAGTTACCGCACACAACCCAACCCCGATTCAGGTAATGAGGGGGTCTATCATGTGCGTGCTAGTTGCCTGGAACAAAGCTTGACCGCATACTTAGGATCATACTATTAGTGTTCCTGCGACAATCCACCAGCGGCTTCGAGCCTTTGACGTGATCCCCTCGGCTCCACTGCCTCCTCGCCCAAATGCCATGTTGCCACTCTCTCCCCTCTTTATCTTAGACTTCAACTTAAGACCACTTCGTATTATTGTTACAGTTACATCCCGATTCCTGATCATTCCTGATCGATATGGCACCGCCGGTCTCCCGAGCGGACTCCGGAGAATGACGACAGTATAGAGAGCTGGCAACGACAAGCACCTTCGCATGCCTCATCTGGGACATATAAAAAGACGAGACTTGAACCACTGAGTTAAAGAAAACACCAGCAAACACTCAGGTTGACATACTCATAGCTTCCTTCTTCCAAGCTCCCTCTCCCATCCAACCAGCACGATGTTGTTCAAGAACCTTGCTCTCCTGTTCTCCGCCGGCGCTCTGGCTTTGGCTGCCCCCACCCCCAAGTGTATGCCGATGCTTTGCCCCGCTGATTTGGATTATTGTGGCGGCTTGAGCAGATACTGACGTATCTAATTACAGCGGAGGTTGCTCGCTCTGGTGGCACTCTTTCATCTAATTTCGACTCGCGACGATGCCACTCTTGGATACTTCGTTAGCGGATACGCCAAAAGAGCATTGACGAGTCCAAGGCTCTGAGCGCCCATGACGATGATGTTCTCGGATATGTCGTCGTTCTCGAATACGCCAACCACATCAACGGGGCCGAGTCTCTGGCAACTCGTGATGTTGACACCGATGTCAAGTTCTACGTCACTGCCTACGCCAAGAGCATCGGAGACGCCAAGTCCCTGGCTACTCGTGATGACAACGTTCTCGGCTACGTTATTGTCAACGACTACGCCAAGGGTATCGAGGAGTCCCAGTCTCTGAAGGCTCGTGACGGTGAGACCCTTGGATACTTCGTCAGCGGATACGCCAAGAGCATCAATGAGGCCAAGGAGGCTTAAATGAGCGTTGGTTTTCCCGTGTCGATACAAGCTGTCTCACACGGTGCTTCAGCATGTCTGTACACGTCAGCCGCGATTCGACTTGATTGAGGGATGGGATATGGGAGCTATGGTCAGGAGGAATCATGAAAGGGCATGGGGTTTGCATCTTTACTTTCTGGTTTGGTGAAGCCGGACATGGCATTCTGAGAGATATCGCATAAAGAATCATGAGAAGGAATTAGACCTATTTTTTACCCAATAACTTGTAGGCTCTAGTAATTACTGAACCGGATCGCTGCGGAAGCTAAAAAAATCCAATAATGTGTAGAAACTTGACAAATTTATTGTAATTTCTCCTCTGTTGTAGTTCAAACACACAGGCAACGATCAAGTCAACAGAGAACATTCCTGCTTAAGGCGTTCCTTTATTCCCCATCATTCGCACACGTCCACCACATCATTGCATGTACCATACAATCCAGTGATGTAGGGGATATACAGAGGGTTTCCTTTGTGAATTGGAAGAAGGGAGTGTAAAAATCGATGATCCAACACACCTGGGACACATTAGAAGATTAGAATGCCCTATGCCCTGACTCAGTGACTAGGTAGTTGAAGCATATTTCGCCGCTTAACTGCCTCCAAGGAAGAAATCAAAAATCTGGTTGGGATTGTCCTGATGTGTCTGCTAATGCTGTCTGGCAAGGGGGTTTGACTCGAAAAGCTTCGTGCCCAAACAGGGATCTTGGCATACTAGTACTGGGTTTGAGGGATGAGGGATGAGAGGAGTGACCACTCCAGCACATCTTCCCTTTCTCTTCTTCCCATCGACTTCAAATATGCCCTCCACGCAGATCCACCCCATCTGCCCAGATGCTAATCCTCCTCTCCCGTCGTCGGAGTTCCCTCTCCGGCCTGCAGATCGGCCACTGGCCGGCCTGTGTGCCCCTCCGACTGGACCTTGAATTTAGCCGATTCATCGCCATCCCTGCATCTGGACTTCCCCGCATGGAGTCGCATCCGACGTCACCTCCTTCATTGCCCGCTTGACTGCTGAATGGCAACCCATGCACGCACAAGAATGGCTGTCCCACGTCACCTTACAATCAACCAGCATACCGCCCCCTTCCCTGGCGGCCCCGATTCCCTTTCTGGCATTCCGCACCCTGGCATTTAATCATATTAATTATCCGGTCCTATCCCATCCCCCATCCATGTGGCTCTCTGCTCGGGTCAAATTCGATTTCCTGTCGCTGCAGGCAGGGTTAAAACCCCCAATGGTCCGTCCCCCCCCCCATTGCGATTGACTGCCCGGAGTGACTTGTCGACCGAAGAGTAGAGTCTCCAGCTGCCCCCCCCCCCTCAGGTATCGCACCATGTACTTCCGAGCAGGGACGGTATCGGCCCTACTACTGGCTTCGACTCTCCCCACGGCTCTGGGGCAGCATGTCCGCGACCTAGGCAGTGAGAAGTGGACGCTGAGCGGTCAGGCTTTGAATCAAACCGTGCCTGCCAAATTTCCGTCCCAGGCCCATCTTGATCTGTTGAATGCTGGTGTTATTGGTAAGTATACATACCCTTTTTCGCCGTATCCGGACCACATAGCTAACAGCCATAACAGATGATCCGTGAGTGAATCTGTCGCTGGTGAAACTTATTCCACCCTAGCTAAGCAAACACCCCAGATACCATGGCCTGAATGACTTCAACCTGCGTTGGATCGCGGAGTCCAACTGGACCTACACCAGCGATCCTATAGAGGGACTGTAAGCAATACCTGTCTCAGACAAAACCTACCATCCATTCTCACCCTAACAGGCTCGCAAACTACGACTCGACCTGGCTCGTATTCGACGGCCTCGACACCTTCGCGACCATCTCCCTCTGCGGCCATTCCATCGCATCCACCGACAACCAATTCCGCCAGTACGCATTCGACGTATCCGAAGTCCTCGGGGACTGCGATTCCAACCCCGTAGTGAGCATCAACTTCGGCAGCGCGCCAAACATCGTCGATGCAATCGCCCAAGACCCGAACTCACAAAGTAGGCTTCCTGCCCCCATTTCCCCCAAATCCCACCCCCACATCTTAAAACCTGACCACCCACTTCACAGAATGGCCTCCCGGCGTCCAAATCACCTACGAATACCCCAACCGCTGGTTCATGCGTAAAGAGCAATCCGATTTCGGCTGGGACTGGGGGCCGGCGTTTTCCCCCGCAGGGCCCTGGAAGCCCGCGTACATCGTGCAACTCGAGAAGACAGAAGACATCTACGTTCTCAACACGGACCTCGACATCTACCGCAGGGGCCAGATCAACTACCTCCCGCCCGACCAGACCCAGCCATGGGTCGTCAACGCCAGCATCGACTTCCTCGGCTACCTGCCGTCCAACCCCTCGCTATCCATCGAAGTCACAGACATCGAATCCGGCACGGTCCTCACCTCCCGAACCCTCGACAACCTCACCACCTCCGACACCTCCATCACGGGCCTCACCGTCCTCGACGACCTCACCCCCAAGCTCTGGTGGCCCCGCGGTATGGGTAACCAAACCCTCTACAACGTCGCCATCACGGTCAAAGACACCAATAATAAAAACCAGTCCGTCGCCCACGTCACCAAACGCACCGGCTTTCGTACCATCTTCCTTAATCAGCGTAACATCACCGACTCCCAGCGCGCCCAGGGCATCGCTCCCGGCGCGAACTGGCATTTCGAAGTCAACGGCCATGAGTTCTACGCCAAGGGCTCCAACCTCATCCCGCCCGACTGCTTCTGGCCCCGCGTCACCGAGGAGCGCATGACCCAGCTGTTTAACGCCGTTGTCGCCGGGAACCAGAATATGCTTCGCGTCTGGTCCTCCGGCGCGTACCTCCCGGATTTCATGTACGACCTGGCGGATGAAATGGGGATTCTGCTCTGGAGCGAATTCCAGTTCAGTGACGCCCTGTACCCCTCTGACGACGCTTTCCTCGCCAATGTCGCGCAGGAGATCGTCTATAATGTCCGCCGCGTCAATCACCACCCGTCTCTCGCCCTTTGGGCCGGCGGAAACGAAATCGAGGTCCTCATGCTTCTCCTCGTTCAACTCGCTGACCCGGCCGATTACTCTTACTATGTCGGCGAGTACGAAAAGATGTACATCAGCCTGTTCCTCCCGCTTGTCTACGAAAATACCCGTTCCATTTCCTATTCTCCAAGCAGCACCACCAATGGATACCTCTCCGTCGACCTCTCCGCCCCGATCCCCATGGCCGAACGCTACGACAACACCACCGCGGGATCCTACTACGCCGACACCGACCACTACAACTACGATGCCGCCGTTGCCTTCGACTACGGCTCCTACCCCGTCGGCCGCTTCGCCAACGAATTCGGCTTCCACAGCATGCCCAGCCTGCAGACCTGGCAACAGGCCGTCGACCCGGACGACCTCTCCTTCAACAGCAGCGTCATCATGCTGCGCAACCACCACGACCCCGCCGGCGGCCTCATGACCGACAACTACGCCAACTCCTCCATCGGCATGGGCGAAATGACCATGGCTGTCGAATCCTACTATCCGATCCCCAGCAAATCCGACCCCGTCGCCAACTTCAGCGCCTGGTGCCACGCCACCCAGATCTTCCAAGCCGACATGTACAAGGCCCAAATCCAATTCTACCGGCGCGGCAGCGGCATGCCCGAGCGTCAGCTCGGGTCCTTATACTGGCAACTCGAAGACATCTGGCAGGCGCCATCCTGGGCAGGAATTGAGTACGGCGGCCGCTGGAAGGTGCTGCACCACGTCGCGAAAGATATCTATCAGCCAGTCATCATCTCTCCGTTCTGGAACTACACGACCGGGTTGTTGGACGTCTACGTCACATCCGACCTGTGGGAGTCTGCTTCCGGCTCCGTCAATCTGACCTGGCTCGACCTCGCGGGGAATCCGATTTCCGATAACGCTGGCACACCGACCTCGGCGGATTTTGCGGTCGGTGGTCTAAACACCACGAAAATCTATGGCACCAGTGTGGCGAGCTTGGGTTTCTCGGATGCTGAGAACGCGGTGCTGTTGCTGTCGCTGCAGGCGGACGGCAAGGTTCCGAATTCTGAGGAGAGTACGGTGTTCACCCATGAGAATTATGTCACCGTGGCGTTCCCGAAGGATTTGGACATCGGGGACCCGGGTCTGACGGTCGAGTTTGATGACGAGGAGGAGGAGTTTGTGGTGCAGGCGACGGACGCGGTGGCGCTGTATACTTGGTTGGATTATCCGGACGGTGTGGTCGGGTATTTTGAGGAGAATGCGTTTGTGTTGGCGCCTGGGGAGGAGAAGAGGGTTGGATTTGTCGTTCAGAATGATAGTACGGACGGAGATTGGGTGGACGGTGTCACGGTGCGTAGTCTCTGGGACCAGAAGGTTAGGGACTGATTGATTTGCGATGCGCGATGCATTATAGCGTTTATCAGGTGTTGAGGTGTATAGTATATATCCCTAGCCACTACTAGCCAGCCAATTATCGTCGTTTTGATGAAGTACTAATCATGTCAGCGTACATCGTCATCATCATCATCATCATCATCATCATCATCAAGGTTATCTTAATTTAACCACTTGAGCAGTACTAGTAGTTCGATGGCTTCGACTGGGCCCATCCATGCATATAAGGGCCATAACGTGTACGGTAAATACCACCTACGGAGTAGGTACCTGCCTGCCCAGCACCTAGCTATTATGTCGATGCAAGCCCAGTAATAATAAACATTTTATCAATGCAGGGCGGTAAAGCCACAGTTAGCCGATCTCAATCAAGGGATCAATCGACGGTCAACCCTTGCATGACGGCAGAAAAAAAAACGATGTGTAATATCCGATGATTCGTATCCCCTAGCATCGTACGCATCCAGCTCACGGACCCAGAATTTAAAAACGACTGCGACCATTGGGAATGATGCAGACATGGATAAAAACTCACTTTCGCTTGTTTCCTGCTGCCCTCCCTGTTGTTGTTGTTGTTGTTGGTGGTGGTGGTGTCAAGGCCCCTGAGTCTATCATGGGTGGTTACACAACGCTATGGAAGCGGCTTTCTCCGTATCAACTCAATCTGGCCATCCAGGTCTTCTCGCTGGTCGCCATTTTCTTCGAGGGATATGATCAGGGGGTGATGGGCGGCGTCAATGCCGCGCCGCGATATGTCACGCAGGTAGGCATCGGGGAGACGGACGGACATGTGACGGACACGAGGCATCAGGGCGGGATCGTGAGTATTTACTACCTGGGGTGTATCTTCGGCTGCTTTACAGGAGGCTGGCTGGCGGATCGTATAGGTCGGATCAATGGCTTGTTTGTGGGCTCTGTATTTGCGATGGTGGGAGGGGCTCTGCAGGCCGCTGCCCAGAGCTCGAATTTCATGCTGGTCGCCCGAATAGTCACGGGGGTTGGCACTGGAGGTATCTCTCATGCCAACTGAGTCTGTCTGCGCGGTTCGTCCTAGATACATACTAACGGGTTGGCTTAGCATTGACGGGCATTACCCCGGTGCTGGTGTCGGAGATCTCGTTGGCGGATCATCGAGGTGGCTCGCTGGGCTACACCTTCATTGCCAATTGTATGGACCGGGTTTGGTCACTGCTCATGACTTGAAGTGGTGTGGCTAACGGAACCGTAGATGTGGGCATCTCGCTCGCCTATTGGATGTCTTTTGGCCTTGCGTTTATCAATCACGGGTACTCGGACCTGCGATGGCGGTTCTTGCTTGCGTTTCAATGTATTCCCGCCATCTTCCTCATCCTTTTCATCAAGTTCCTACCGGATACTCCACGGTATCTGGCGTCCGTCGGACGCCATGATGAGGCCCGCGAGCTTCTCGCGCGTATCCGAGGTGATGCAGCCAGCACGAGAGAGTTCGATCGAGAGTATCTCGAAATTACTACGGCGGTGCAGGATAGCAAACCAAGCTCGCCCCTTGATTTTGTTCGGATTTTATTCGGAAGAGGTGGAAGGCCAGGCGCCAGCCTTGGTCGGCGTGCCTGGCTCTGTCTTTTCCTCCAGATCATGGCATCTTGGACCGGAATCACGGTGCGCGCTCTATGCCCTCTCTTACGTGTGTTTTCTGACCGTGATATCCACCCAGGCAATCACTGCATATTCGCCTGGTCTCCTCAGACTGGCTGGGTATAGTGAGGTCGAACGGAACGGCCTAGCTGGGGGCGTTAACACCGTTGGGATCCTCGGTACCATCATCAGTGCGCATATTATCGATCGACTCGGACGGCGCACATGTCTTATGCTCGGCTCTGCGATTCTGTTCACTGTCGAGGTAATTGTAAGCATGCCCCCTCCCCCCCCCCCCCCGGTGAAGTATCTTGAACTGAGTTGATTTGCAATATTGCAGGCTGGTGCTATCTTTGAAGCCTCACTCGATCAGCCCGACAAGGCAAAGCAGTACGCTCCCGTCGCTGTAGCAATGCTCTTCCTTTTCAACCTAGGGTAAGCAAACTGATATCCAAGCGTATCTCGCTTCCTCCACTGATATACGTAAAAAAAAAAAAAAAGATACGCGTCCACCTGGGGCACAATAGCCTTCCTCATCCCAACGGAAATTTTCCCCCAAGATTTGCGAGCTCAAGGCAACGGATTCGGTATCACCGGATGGGCCATCGGAGTCGGCATGACCACTCTTGTTAACCCGATCATGTTCGAACATCTCACAAGTCGCAGCTACTTCCTCCTGGCGGGCTTGAATCTGCTATGGATTCCTGTGGTGTTCCTCTTCTACCCAGAGACGTGTAACCGGTCACTTGAGTCCATTGAAGCTTTGTTCTCGACGAGTAGCCCATTCTATTGGGGAATGGAGGAATCGTACCGCTTGCATGGGGATGTGCTTGCTGGCCAGGATATCGGGGACTCTGTCAAGGATGAGTGCGGGAAGGTGGATGACCAGGACCATGTGCAGCATCCTGTGTCGAGGGCTATTGAGCTTGCTTGAAATTGAAATATCGCTTGGTTTGTCTTGAAGTTGCAGTTAATTTCAGAGTATCATCATAGAATCTCTATCGGAACCAACATTGACCTCTTGATGGTAGTACGTTTATGTTGCACTATTGAGGCTAGCGAAGAATTTTTACAGGACTGTACTATGGAGGGAGTCTCGTGGGGAGAATTAAAGTGCAGAATACATTTTGCGTAAGACCAGATATGTATATACTGTGCGTGTGTCAAGATATAGATTTCCAACTAAGCAATACATCATCAGCAAAGGCAGGACTGAACGTAGTTAATATATTAATAAAAATAAATAAAAATAAATAAAACATAAGGCCAAAACGCCAGTAATTGATGCACGGGGCACCCTTGGTGGCCTGCTCCGTCCACTCAACTAGCGTTCAGTGTTACTGGCCGTCCTGCTGATTACCTGCGCTGGTCCCAGCAGGATCTTGCCTTTCCGAGTCATCCATGTGGCCTTCAATCCGAGCACGTGCAATATTCGTATCATACCCACCTTCGCGGCCAGCACGAGAAGGAAAGAATTTAGAAGAACCATCCATGTGCACATGCACCGACCCGATTCGCGTTCCACTGGCCGTAGCGAGCCCGACTGTTATGACCTTCTCATTGTCACTTCTATCTTTGGAGGAATAATGTGCTCTCGCGCCCCTGGTGACTTGGGTTAGCTCAAGGCTGTCGGTGGTATAGCTCAGAGTTCGGGGACTTTATACTGTATGTTGGCGATGGTTATCCGTGGGTCCTTTTGGGCGATTAGCATCAACACTCCGGGCACAGCCCAAGCAAGTAAGTAAGCCAGACTGACAGCCTTTTCAATGTCATTTGTCACCCGTCTAGTTACCATTTCCCCACTCCGCACTCTGTACCTGGATAGTACGTAGAGAAGTTAGGACGGCCCCCCCACGGAGCCGAACTACGCGCTCGATCCACAGGTTTGATTGGGCAGTGGCTGCCAAGCATTGCGGACGCGCCGTTCCCGCCCATGCTATTTGGACCTTGGAGTCTGGACACTCCAATGAGACGACGACGGGAACGTGCCCTGTGCCTTTGTCTCACGAGGATGGTTAGGCTATTATCTGGCGCTGTCCGATGCCTCCTGTTGGACCGCAGGGCTAATGTTGGCCTACCCCTCCCTGTTCACCCTGTTCACCGTCTCAGACCACCAGTCTGGCCGAGTACCTCGTGGTCACCTCGGCGGATAACGTAATCGGTAAGCGAATGACCACTGTAAGCGAGTGGCCACTCTCTGTATTACATATAAAAAGGCCAATTTTTAAACATCAATATCTCAACCAACTTGATTCGAAAACTAAAAATATTTGAGGGATAGTTTACTATATCAATAACTAGTGTACCTTTAAGCTTCAAGCTTCTCAATATCTTTATATACACAGGTAAAATAAATTACATTGTAAAAATAAATATTTAAGATAAGAATAGTATAATATAGTTTATACTGTTCTATAGCTCTCTATACTCTTAACATATATTACTGATATTATACTCTATACTAAATTAAGATCTTAGGTTTTCAAATAAAGTGGTTGTTGAGATATTGATGTTTAAAAATTGGCCTTTTTATATGCAATACAGAGTGGCCACTCGCTTACAGTGGCCATTCGCTTACCGATTACGTTAGACGGCAGGACAATGTCAACCTCCTCGTCAGTTTCAGCAAAGCCCCGCGAATTCCCCACGTCCGGCTTCGAGATCATCGAACCGACAGAGGCCATCGAAGAGGAGACATTACCCACATATGACGCCGAAAATTACTATCCTGTTCATATTGGCCACGTACTGAACGGCAAATATCAAGTCGTTGCCAAATTGGGATATGGGGTCACATCTACAGTTTGGCTTGCTCGCAACCTGAGGTACGTTGGTGTTGACTTGTCAAGTCCCACCCGTGGCTGATCCGCAGAATATAGTGATGCAAAGTACGTCGCCTTGAAGGTATATGTTTGTGGTACACAAAGAAATCATGAACTCGGCGTGTATGATCGCATAAACAATGCCGAGACAGATCATATGGGGAGATCGTTCATCCGCAAGTTGTTTGGCCACTTCCTCCTTGATGGTCCCCGTGGCCGTCACCTCTGTCTCGTCCATCAACCGCTTGGACTCAGCGTTGATCAATTTCTATATTTCCTCCCCGGTCGAGTAATGACGCTCGAGGATCTGAAGCCTTGCCTGCGGCAGATCCTAGGTGTAGTAGATTTCCTCCACACTGATGCTCATATCATACACACAGGTGAAGCTTTCTTACGCATTGGTGCTTTGCAGGGCTGGCCATCTCTGTAGACCTGCAACTGAAGAATCTTCTACTCCCTGCCGACGAACAGAGGTTCTTGTCGGGCCTGGAGGAGGCCGAAATCGAGGACCCGTCGCCAAGAAACCCCCTGGGCAGTGACCGAACAATCTACACGAGTCGCCTACTTGTTCCAAGCAATGGACTGCCATTGCTCAGTGACTTTGGCGAGGCCAGGTTCAGCGAAGAAAAGCACGACGAAGATATCATGCCAAATGCATACAGAGCCCCTGAGGTCGTGTTGAAAATGAGCTGGGACAGTAAAGTGGACGTCTGGAGCATTGCAACAATGGTAAGAACGTTGATACCGCCCGGTTACATAGCCCATGCTGATCTCTTTGCAGGCTTGGGATATGCTCTGCTGTCGGAATCTATTCCACGGCCTAAACAGCGATGGTATTTTCGATGACCGGGCTCATCTTGCGGCCATGGTTGCCATCTTGGGTCCCCTTCCAATTGACTTCATCAGGCGCAGCCGGGTGGGTTCTGTATTCTGGGATGACCTTGGTATGTTGCAGCTGATCTATGCCCGTAAGCCATGTATTAATGCACATTAAATAGGAAACTGGAAGGATCTCGCGCCGGTGCCTAGCATAACACTCGAGGAGCGAGCGGCCGACATCCAAGGTCAGGATAAAGATGGGTTTTTGCGGTTCCTTCGGAGAGCGTTGAAGTGGGCTCCGGAGGATAGGCCAACCGCAAGGGAGCTTTTGTTCGACGAGTGGCTGATGAAAGGGTTAAAACTTCGTAACCGCGGATCAAGTTCATGATGCCCAGACTGTTCGGGATATACTTTGTGTTTGCGCATGCACCCCTCTTGTATCTCGCTTTCGCATAAGGTATGAGAATGAAAACATCGATAGTAAAGCTTTTTTATGCGCGCTCTTGAAATATGTGCCGTGAAGTCTAGAGAATACATAGTATTTTGTCCATCTGTGGTTGAATGACAATCGGCCAACTCCGCCATAATAGTGAGGTGGAAGTGGAGCCGGCGGGAGTCGGGGAAAAAGCAGGGTCGGTGCCTGGCTGCCTGAGGCTGACCGCGAGCTGGATTCGGCCCGAAACGGATTCTCGAACTTCTTTCCGCCGACCAACCCATCTAACTCCCACCCCCCAGTCCAGCCATCATGTCGTCTCGACCCGTCTGGAGGAGCCTCCAAACCCATGCCCGGAGGCGATTGGTCGTGCCGGAGACCCCCTACCGCTGCTTCTCCTGCACCCGACGCGCCCAGGAGTCGCCCAAGTCCAACGATGAGAATCGAATGACCCATTTCGGCTTCCAGAATGTCCCCGAAGCCCAGAAGGAGTCTCTAGGTATGTGTTTGCCCCAATCTGGTGGGTTATCACCTTTGAGAGCATGCCTTACTGATATTCGTGTGCCAATGCCTAGTGGGTGCCGTTTTCAGCTCGGTTGCTTCTTCCTACGATGTGATGAACGATATGATGTCGCTGGGCATCCACCGCGTGTGGAAGGACCACTTCGTCCGTTCCCTGAACCCCGGATCGGCTCTGCCCTCTCGCGACCACGACACGGCCGGACGTGGCTGGAACATCCTCGATATCGCCGGCGGGACGGGCGACATTGCGTTTCGCATGCTGGACCACGCGACGAATATCAACAACGACCAGGAAACCCGCGTAACGATCGCAGATATCAACCCGGAGATGCTGGCGGAGGGTCAGAAGCGGAGCGTCCAGACTCCGTACTACAACACAGACCGGTTGTCGTTCATGCAGGGCAATGCGCAGCACATGCCCTCCATCCCGGATAACTCGGTGGATCTTTACACGGTGGTGTTCGGCATCCGCAACTTCACGGACAAGCAGGCGGCCCTGAACGAGGCCTTCCGGGTGTTGAAGCCCGGTGGTGTGTTTGCATGCATGGAGTTCAGCAAGGTCAACAACCCTCTGTTGAACACGGCCTACAAGCAGTGGAGTTTCAGTGCCATCCCGATGATCGGCCAGCTGGTGGCGGGTGACCGGGACAGCTACCAGTACTTGGTGGAGAGTATCGAGAAGTTCCCCAGCCAGGAGGAGTTCCGTGGGATGATCCAGAAGGCTGGTTTCATGATTCCGGGGCGGGGGTACGAGGATCTGACGGGAGGAATCGCCGCCATCCACAAGGGAATCAAGCCTCTTTCGCAGGCTTAGAGGCACCCGCGGGGGAGGAACTGTTCTAGAACCACACCATGTACACTAGCATAGCCGTTCACCACTGTAATATTATTATTGGGGTCTGTTATTGTCAGGGTCTCGGGGCACATGCAGCGGGCGATGGATGGGAGGAACCTGGAGGGATGGATCTGCAAGGCATCAGCGTCAACTCCGATGGTGTGATAGCGGGCCTTTTCCGGCCGGCAGCAGCAACACCAAAAGTCCTCAGACAACTCGTGTGTCAAGTACCATTTCTCATTTATAATCATTGCTGGGGTCTGCCCTCTTCCCCTCCCCCCTTTTGCCGCCCTGCCGTGCCGGCTGGGGAATTCCCTGCGATATCCGATTCCGAGGCTTTTCTTTATCTCCGATGGGGGCAGATTGATAGCCTCCAATCAGAGCGGCACACCCTCACTATCGGCCTCAGTATTAATCTGCCCGCCCGGTCCATTCCTTCCTCTCCCCTCCACTTACTTTCCTTTCTGCATCCCCCCCTCCCCACCAGCGATCTTCCCCTCCTTCCTTCGCGTCCCCAGGCTCTCGTCCGGGATTTCTTTTCCCAGGCAGCCTCCTGGGAGAAGGCGCCGTCTCATTCCTTTCTCTCCCTCCCCAAGAATGCTTCCGTGACCATGGGGCATCTCAAGCAGCAATTTCCGATTCCGCTGTCGCCCGCAATGCCGCTCCCGGGCTCGAGCACCCCCATCCCCGATGACTTCCTCCTGTCCATGACCCCTCCGGAGCCTACCGATGCCCCGCCGTCGGGGAGCAAGGACACTGCCTCTGTCGCCACGGCCCTCCAAGTCATCTCAACCGAGCGTGCTGCCCTGGCGCACCTGGAACACATCTATCAGACCGATCCTCTGGCGCAGGAATACCTTGCGCGCGCCGTAAGCCAGATTGTGCGCACCATCAAGCATGGTGGGAAACTCGTCTGCTGCGGCGTGGGCAAGAGTGGCAAGGTCGCTCAAAAACTTGAAGCGACCATGAACAGCCTGGGGATCTACAGTGCATTCCTGCACCCGACCGAGGCCCTGCATGGTGACCTGGGCATGATACGGCCGGTAAGCATGGGCCAATGCTGCGGATATGATAGATCCATTTGCTGACTCGCGATGACTGCCTTAGCACGATACGCTTCTTTTGATATCATTCTCGGGTCGCACGCCAGAACTTCTGCTTATGCTTCCCCATATCCCCTCAACGGTCCCGGTGATTGCCATCACCTCCCATATGCGCCCGTCCACCTGTCCACTACTGTCGTTCCACCCCTCCAACATGGGAATCCTCCTGCCGGCCCCGATCCACGAGGACGAGGAGACCTCAATTGGAGTGTGCGCCCCGACGTCGTCCACCACGGTAGCCCTGTCGCTGGGAGATGCACTGGCTATCGCTACGGCCCGACGGCTACATACGACTCCGGGAAGAGGCCCCGCAGAGATCTTCAAGAGCTACCATCCTGGGGGTGCCATTGGCGCTTCTTCCATAGCCTTGACACCGATAAGCATGTCCTCCGCGTCAAGTTCCTCCGCTCCATCAGACTACCTTCCGGCCCAGCAGGGGGTAACCTCGTTCCCCCAGTCGGACAGCAAGACTGACCAGCGTCCCTTTGTCCGCGACATGCTCATCTCGCTTGATCAAATTCCCAAAGTGTCTGCGTCGGGCAAGGTCCGTCTTCTGGACATCCTCCTTACCGCCATCCAGCACCCCAACGCAAAGTCCTGGGTCTATCTATCCCCGTCGGAGATCGTTCCTCCACGGCATCTCCGCTTCGTCTCCCAGAGCGACTACGTAGACATGCATGTTTCCGCGTTCGTCGATCTCGGACTCCCCTTCGGAGTGTCCCGCAAGGACTGGCTTCAAATCCCCAGCTCCAGCACGATCGACGACGCCCGACGGCTTGTCTCCGAAGCCACTGCATCCTCGGGAACCCCAGTGACTGTAATTGCTGTGATGCAAGAGGCCAATTCCGACGAGTGCCTTGGCGTGATAGAAGCTGAGGATCTGTGGAATGACTGTGATGACTAAAAGACTTATCTTCTTTCTGTCTGTTCATTCTGTCTTACAGACACACGACCATATCTCCCGACCCTTCTGATGATGTATATGAACTTACGCTTTGATCTCCTGTTTCTTCTATTCTTCTTGTCTTTTACTTTTTTTACTTTGAAACTTTGAATCTTCTTAGATAGCTTCTGCTCCTGGACATACAATCTCCCACGGGGAAAGGGTGCGCGCGATAAATGTCCCCACACATAATCTTCTCTCTTCCTTTCTTCCCATTTTCATGTTCTGACTCGACTACTTCTTCTCATACATACTTCATACTTTGCTTACCCCGGGATTTGGTTGGCGGACGTCGTCACACTTTTGGAGTTAGAAAAACACTTGTTAGATACCCATACCCAATCTCCGACCTTGATAAGATACATATGGCACTTCTTTGATTTATTTACTGTAGTAGGTAGTAGGCAGTAGGTGGTAGTATTAATTAGTTAGTCCTTACTAGATTGAACATGTAACTTGATAAAAATTTCTCAGACTGAGAGTTTAGTAGGTAAATAAGCAGCTAGCATCGTGAATGATCTCAAAATGAAACAGATAGTATAGCTTAAAAAGCAAAAGATTAATCTATGGTATCTTCAACGCATTATTCGTAACACAGTATTCGAACGCCGACACGCAACCAACCGAAGACTGATAAAAATCGCAAAACATAACGTAATTAACCCGGGGGTCTTTTTCGGAGCAAGCAGGTCATAGTCCACGTGGAAAGGAAAGGTGGACAGCAAGGGGGGAAACCGGAAGGGAAGTTCATCATCAAGGCGTCCCGCAGCACCGTGAAACGTCTCTCCGCATCTGCAGGTCGGGAGTTCAACAGGGTACAGATGTCACGGAGGTAAATATTCCATCGCTCGAGAACGGCTTGGGAGGGAATTGGGAAGCAATGGACGAAGGCAGAAAGACAGACAGAAAGTATTATGTACAGCGGGTAGATTACACTGGCACCAGGCCGAGATGACCCGCCGATTGGTCTGAGTCATACATCTCTATCATGAAGACAGAGTTGTATGGGCTGGGTTAGGCTAGGTTGTTGGCACACCTAGCAGCCCCCTTCGACTATGTCTCTCTCACGTGTGCTCTTTCCCGGTGGTGAAGTGCAGGACGACTCTTTCTTTTTGGTTCGTGAATTAGTAGAGCCAGAGGGATGGGCAGTTGAGCAGGGCTCAGCCCGACTCTTGTCGGCCCTTGCCCTTGTCGCTTGTCGCACTGTCGTCTTTGTAGAGGCTGTGCTGTTCGATGTAGTGGATGACAGGTACGGGTATCAGGTATCGGACACTCATGTCACGTCTCAGGAATAGACGGATCTTGGTGCTACTGACGTCATTCTGGATGAGTTGCTGGATGACATGGATGTTTTTCTTCCAGGTTTGCAGGGCGGCGAGCGCCTCGTCGATGTCGGTTCCACTGCGTTCCACGATGAAGGTCTGGGGAGCATTGTTAGTGGCTGATGGGTGAGATGGGACGAATTGAGTTGTGTAATGTGCAACATACACCGTATTTTCCAAGAATGTGGTCGAGATCCTTCTCACTCCAGACTCCGGGGGTTGACATGGTATGGACCAGATCGGCACCCGCCAGCAGGGCAATCTGGATGGGCTTGCGAGTGCCATTGCCGGCCTCGATACCCTGTCGTACAGTGTTGATCTCGTGATCGAAATGGTCCAACACAACGGCGGTCGGTTGATATTCCTTCTGGATCGGTTCCCATGTATCGACCATTAGCCAGTCGGAGGTCTGGTCCACGGCGAGTTGGCACATCGCGACACTGTTGGGGTCATTGTGGTTAGCGATTGTGATGTAGAGGACGGCTGGTTTGGTTGCCATGAGGGCCAAAAATGGTTGCCTTACCGATGTTCAGCGCTAGCCAGACCGGCCTTGCGGTAGGCATCCGACACCGGGGACAGGTACCCCCCAACGAGTTCGAAGTCCGTGCTGAATTTGACGTAATCGGCGGCCATTTCGAACATGCGCAGGTGCAGGTAGGTGATAGGCGAGAAAGAGCCACAGGCGACGAGCAGAAGGGGAGTCTTTTCCGGGTCGTTCATGGTGCGCTTCAGACGGAGCTCGGGGAAGGTGTACTCATTCATGGCAGCGGGAGGCAAAGTGGAGGGCCTCCGGTGAACGTCGTCGCTGATTGTGTCGGTCATGGTTGCGGGTAGTAGGCAGAATGGGATGCCCCAGGGACGGCGAGGGGAGCGCTGGGGGAGCCAAGTCTGACCCAGGACAGGTCAGAAGGGATGGAAGATGGGACGGTAGCAGGCGAGAGAGGTCGATTCGGGACGGATGGGATGGGATGGAGAGGAGAGTTGACCTTAAGGACGAGATTTGAGTTCGCCGGCAAAAGGATGGATGCGGGCGCAGCGATGTTAGTCAGCGTGGGGGAGCCGGCGGCGGGCGGGGAAGAAAAAAAGGCCCAGACAGGATGCTCGGTGTACCTCGGAGGCAATCACATCATTTACCCCAACGGTGAACGGAGGCCTCCGGGCTTACGCAGGAAGCCTCCGGTCCTAGATATACTATGACTAGTGACTGCGGAGTATCTAAGTAGTCTTCTAAGTAGTTTACTCCTCACGAGGCTACTAATGGGGGCTGGGGTGTGTGCCTAGCCGGTTGATTCGCCTGCCTACCGTGCCTGTGGCGAACGGCCTGGAATTGGAGTGCCTGGCCGAATGCGTCCGTCCGGAGTATCTGCGAGTCTCGCGGGATGCCCGCCATTACCCACCCACATGAGCGGTAACCGGCTATCGATCGGACCCAGCTGCTAAGGCAGCCCTGTGAGCGTGATGCCTGCCAATATTCCAGATCTGGCCTCTCCAGCATCCTCTGGAAGTCCGGCCATGGCGTACATCCATGTCTTCGCCCGTGGATCCCATACTGCTCCCTACATCATGCAGGACTAGCTAGCCCTTTGCCATAGGATGCTGTCTCGAGCCAGTCGGCTGCTGTCGAATCTCTAATCAATGACTTGAGCGTGCATTCCCCCTCTTGTCCGACACCCTGCGGCCAATGGAGTGAGTCACTATCCCGACCCATGTTGACTCCTACCATGAAGGCCGGTAGGTTTCTGAAGCAACCTTCACCCCCGCAGGCCAAACCCGGCGAGCTGCAACGATCATCCCCACGGACTATCATAAGGTGGGAACCCATACAACCAACCAATCTGCACATTACCTACTCCATGATTATTATTCAAAAGAACATCGAACTTCGTGGAACAAGCAGCCGTTCGGATATCCGACCGGCTAACAAATCCGAGGCAGGCGATAAGATCCCAAGGAACCCCGCACAGACGCAGGCATCTGCACGGGATGGAATGCTGTGGACGTGATGCCTTGATGAAGGCACCAAATGCTGGAGGCGATATTACTTGATGCGCATTTTGCGGAGGGAGAATGTCCGACAGTACCCAGCCAGGAAGCCAAATATCCGGAATTCCGAGCCATCACCTGGCTCACGTGCCCATGTACATGTACAAGACTTTCGGAGCCGTGTATATACACAGCCTAATAGTCCATACTAAGTTACTATTACTAGGACTAATATATTTATAAAACCTCCGAACCCCCGGAATCCCTTTTCTAAATACCAGTTATTCCTTCCTGTATATAATGGCGTGGACCGCGTGGTTCTCTAAGTCTAAGCATATGGACTCCACCCCTAATATTTATAGTAATTATTAGAATAAAAAATAATAATATATACTGTATTAAAGAAGAAGACGGCAGAAGGGTGGCCGAAAACGGCAGTACTTGACGCTGTTTTAGGCCGCAAGTCTGCCAACTCTAATACCACCCCTTCACAGACTTAGGTCCACGCACCCAAAACTTTTGTGCACTCACTTCCTACTCAATAATTCCACGCACGCGGGTAAGAGAGATCGGCATGAACTTAGGCCGCAGCGAATGATACGCTCAAATATGATTTCTAAGTCTACCATATCTAAAGATTTCTAAAAATCTCCGCTGCGGCTTTAGCAAAGTAAAGAATTATAATTTAAACTCTTGTTAAAAGATAAATAGCTATATCTCTACCAGCCTTCTTGATTGGTTTACAATACTGTATTATATTATATTACAGTATGATTATACTTACAGTCAAAATTATTTATATTTATTTACTATTATTCCAGAAGGCTACACACCTATAAATTTAATAAAGATATATATTATCAAAGTCTACTTTCTTTTCATCTTTATACTATGCCTTGTCGCTAATATAAGAAAGACTACCAGTTATCCAGTAAAAGCAATTACTGCGAAAGAGAGAGTATAAAAAATAGTCAGGATAATACTAATCTAACTAAAATAGAAGATAAGAAAGAGTAAGTTCAAGATATTAGAGAATAACTGTATTACTAATATCTTTAACTTACTCTTTCTTATCTGCCGGAGTACTATATTTAATAACTTATAAAATTTAATAAGATAGTCTATACTTAAGAAAATTATAATAAAGAAACTATTATACAGTATATCTATTCTAGATTATTAATTAATTTAATTTATAATAAATTAACTTATATTATATATAATAATTAATTTATATTATTACTGAGTTTAAACTGATAAGATTTTAATAAACTAGATCCTATATTTATAAAATATTATAATATCTAGTTTTATTATAATATAATTAAAATTATAATTTTTATTTATAAGAATTATAAGATAATTATATTTTTTATAATTACTGCTGAATTTAAACTAATACTATATTTACTATAGTATAATATTAAAATCTCAGCTAATATAAAAAATAATAGTTCTAATACTTCTATCTCTACTAAAAAATACTATTATTATAGAATATTTTTTTAAATCAGATCATCTATTTATAAGATTAAAAATCAGCTTAATTAAGATTTAAACTTGGTTTTATTATATAATAATAATAATAATAATAAGATAATAACTGAAAATAAAAGATAACATATTTAATTTAATAATAAAACTAATTAAAATTTAGTTCAAACTAAATTATTATTAATTTTTTATTATAATAATTTCTACTTCCAGCTCTTTAGTCTTTAAGTATAATTATATTTTAATATATAACTGATTATACTATTTATATAGTTTATTAATCCGTTTCTATTATATTTATATATAAGATAAAGCCTCTATAATATTAGAATTAGAAAAAGATTTTACTGATTAATTTCTTTTTAATTATTATATAGATAGTATTTTCAATATTAATCTAGTATATAATAAACTAGTAGTTAAATAAGAATTATTATTAATCTAAATAGATTCAGATATATTATAAACATTTTAGAAATTTTAAAATATTTTAGAATAATTTTAATATTATTAAACTATTTTTTTCTAATTTTTTTTATAATAAAATATTATTTAATTCTATAAAAATTAAAAAAATAATATAAAAAAATGAAAAAAAATACTTTTTCTTGTAAAAAGCTTTATAATATAAAATATATTATTAGTATTATATTATATAGAATTAAAACTAGTTTTAATTTCTATAACCTGTTTTATCTATATTTTTTTATTATATTTTCTTAATCTAAATTTAATTTAATATATATTTAATATAATTTTAATTATAACTAGATTTAAATTTAATTATAATTAAAATAATATAATAAAAATATTAAAAAATAATTCATAAAAATATATATAAATAATATAGTTTATACTTACTTCAGAATACTTTCTAATAAATATTTTTTTTAACTGGTTATATAATCATTTTAAAAATAACTGTTTTCTACTATACTAGTATATATATATATAATTTATTATTATTATATATAATAGATTTTAAACTAATCAAAATATAATCTACTTAGTATTTAAGTTTTTTATTTATATTTTATCTAGTACTTGTTAGGGGAACCTCTGGATTTATATAATCGACAGAAGTGCCTATAAATAAGAAGGAATTGTTGAAGAAGAAATCTTTATATTATTAAAAAGATGGTTTTTTATCTGTTAGTTTACTATTTTTTAATATAAGGAGTAAAGTTAGAGTAAGATATTAGTTAAACTATTTCTTTAAGACTAGGAGCTTCCTATCTAGATCTATAATAATATTTTCTGTTTCTTTCCCGGCAGTAGAAGTAAATTATATTGTTATATAAAAATAAATCCTATTTAATTATCTATACTATAGTAAACCGGGGTTATATATTATATAGTAACAGAGCTCAGCTTAATATTATTTATTTTAAAAATTTTTCTTTTTTTTCTATCTTAACTAGTTATATTATTATTATTATAAAAATATAGTCTAATTTAATTCTGGTAATAAATTTAATATTATTTTTTTATCTAATATTTTTAGTACTGTATATAATCTTCTAAATTATATAATATATATAATAATTAATTATAAAAATTATAGATATATTTAATTTTATTTTATTTTATTTAAAAATTATTATTTTTATTCTATATACTATACTGATATTTAAATAAAAAACTATTTTTTTTATATAATAACTCAGCTAATTTTTAAAAAAAAAAAATTTAATATTTTTTTTACTATAAATTTTTTATTTATCTTAATATTTATAATAAATCTGTAGTAATAGTAAAATAGATTAATTATAAATTCTAATTTATTATATAGAACTAATATTATATAAATTTAAATTAACTAATAAAATTATATAAATAGTTTTTTTATTACTATTAAAAGAATTATTTATTATATTAATTATTTAAATTTTTTTCTTACTAATTTCAGACCGGTTATATAGATAACTGGATATTTTAAAAATACTTATATTTTATATAAATAAAAATCTTATTAATTAAAATATTTTTATTATAATTTATTAAAAAAGATATAATTTATTTTTAATTTATTTTTATTTTTTTCTTTTTATAATATTATCTAGAATCTTATTAATTAAATAATTATATAAGAATTAATTATTAATTTAGAATAGAAGTTTACTATATTATCTGATTAAAAAATTTTTTTTAATCTTAATATAATATAGTTTTTTATAATTAGTAGTCTAATACTATAGTTTTCTCTAAAACTAAAGTATATTTAATTATTATATAAATATAATCTATTTATTTAATTTTATATTTTTTCTACTAGTCTTAGTTTTTTTTTATATAATATTTATTTATAATATTTTTAACTAGTTATTCTTTTTAATTATTTACTAAAATTATAGATAATTAAATATTATCTATTATTTATAAAAAAAAGAAATCTATTATTATAAAATAAAGAAGATTTATATAAAAAATAAAATATATTTTAAAAAATATATTAAATTATATAATATATAAATTTATTAGTTTTTAAATTATATATTTTATATTTTTTTTGTCTAGTTTCTAGTTTAAATAGTTTATATAAATATTTTATAATTTTAATTATATTTTATTATTTTTTTAATATTTAAAAATTATATTTTATTTTTTATTTATTTATTTTTTAATTTATTATTAAAAATAAATAATTAAGATTTAAGTTTATTTTATTATTTTAGAAATAATTTATATAATAATTTTATTCTATTAAATTAAATTTTTTATTAAATACTCTATAAAAGATTCTTAGTTTTTTTTAAAATTAAAAAAAAAAAATAAAATCTATAAATTAAAAAAAAAAGCTTATTTTTATAGTAATTATTATATAATTATTTAAAATTAATTTAATAAAAAAAATTATTTCTTTTAATTTAATTAGTTATAATAAATATAGACTTAAATATAAGTTTTAAAAATATTATTTACTTTTTCTATTTAATTATTAGTCTATAGATAATAGATTATTAAAAATAATCTTTATATAGAGACTAGTCAGTAGATTATAATCTATATCTTATAAATAATATTTTTTTATTAAATATAATAATTCTTAAAAATTTATATTATCTTACTAGAATTTATATTAAAATTTAAATTATTTTCTCTACTATAGTAGAGTCTATTATTTTAAAAATTATTTTTTTTATAAATTTATTTATAATTATTAGTACTATTATATAATTATTTAATAAAAATAAATTAATAATAAAATCTATAGAAACTTCTTACTATAATTAATCTAGAATTAAAAAAGATTTTAATAAATTTTATTTTTATTTTTTTTAAATTTTTATCTTTTTATATATATTATAGTTATATATAAAATATTATATATTTTATTTTAGATTTAGCTAAAAAAATTTCTCAGTTATTAATATTATTATTTATTTTCTACTAAAATAATCAGTTATAAAAAAATTATAAATTATTTAAATAATATTTATATAAAAAGATTTATTATTAAAAATCTATTTTTATTAGTAAAAAAATAAAAATTTATTTTTAATATAGTATTCTAATACTAATATTTTTAGATTTAAATATAAAAAAAATTATTATTTTTTTATTTTAAAATATTAAATAGTTTTCTGATAAATCTTATTTTAGATTTAGATTTTTTTTTATATATCTTAATTATTATATAATTCTATTTTTTATTTCTTTTTATAACTTATAATTAAAAAATATTTAAAAAATATTTAAAAAATATTATTAAATATATTTTAATTATAATTAGAAATATAGCTGTATAGTAACTATTTTTTAATTACTAGAATAATTAGATTATATAATTAATAATTTAAAAATTTTTTTCTAAAAATAGAAGATTTTATTTATATTAAAAAAAAATATTAATTTTTTTATTATTTTATTTTTTCTAATATTAAAATTAAAAATTATATTAATTTAAAAAAAAATATTATTATATATATCTTTCTGTAAGTTTTTTAGATTTAAAAAAATATTTAAAATTCTTATAATTAATAATAATTTTAAATCTTTTTTATATAGAATATAATTTTATATTTTATTTTTTAAAATATTATATAACTGCTAGTAGTTTTTTATTATAAATTTTATAATTATATTTAATAAATAAATTTTTTTTTAAAATATATATATACAGTTATAATATCTTTTTATTATTAAATTAAAAAAATATTTGTTTAATAATATATTTAAAGAAATCTATTTCTACTATAATTATATAAAAAAAATTAAATATTATTAATAGTAGTTTTATAATAAAAAAAGATTTTAATTTATTAAAACTTAACTAGCAGTCTTATATTTAATTAAATTTTTTATTTTTTTTAATTAACTTAATAAGTAATTATATAATATTAGAAAAGTTTTAAATAAATTTTTAATAAAAATTAATAAAATCTAAAAATTTTTATATTTTTTTTATTATTTAAAGAATCTTCTATTTCTAAATTATTTAAATCTTTTTAAATTTTATTACTATTTCTTTACCTGCTTATATAATATATTCTAGATACTTTATTTTTTAATATTTAAACTTATATTTTAATATATTAAGATATAAACTTATTTCTTATAATTTAGTAAATATTTTTTATATATACTTTCTATATTATATAATAAAGCTATTAATAAAAATAAGAATATTATTAATATAAATAAAGCAGAATTTATTAAAATATTTTTATAAAATCTAATTAATATATTTCTAGAAAATATTTAGAATATTTATTAAATTAAAAAAATTATTAATTATTTATAAAATCTATATCTTATATAAAAAATTATTATTTATTCTTATTTTTTTATAATTTAAATCTTATAAAAAATAGTTAATATATTAAATTTAGTAAATTATTTTATTTTATTAATCTATATAAAAGTTTTCTAGATTAAAAAAAAATATTTATTTTTTTTTATAATTATATTTAGAGTCTGGTAATTAATATAAAATTATAATTTTTTTTCTAATTTTTATATAAAAAAAATAGAAGCAGCTGTTAAAAAATAATTTATTTAAATAAAATTTTTATTAAATAGATTTATAAGAATTTTTTATAATATAATTAATTTTTTTTAAATTATATTATATAATAGTTTCTAGAAAATAAATAGTTTTTATTTATTTTATTATATAAATTTAATTTTATAATTTATTTTTTTTTTAGTAGAAAAATAATTTTTCTATTTAATTCTATTTAAATAGATATAAAAAATTCTGATACTATTCTAATAATTTTATATAAAAATTAATTCTTTTTTTTAGTATTAAAATTTTCTAAATATTATTTATTATAGTAGTAAAAACTTATATATTATTTTTTTTTTTATATAATAAATATAAATTTTTATTATAATTATTAAAATATTTTTAATCTTTAGATTTAGAAAAATTTATTTTTTTTTATTTTATATTCTAGTTTTTATTATATAAAGATATAATTTTTTTTACTTTAATTTAAAATAAATATTATTATAATAGAGCTAAAAAAGTTCTAGAATCAGATTATAATTTAAATAATTTTTAAAAATATAGAAAAATACTTATTTTTTTAAATATATTTTTATATTAAATTTTATTTATATAATATAAATAATTTATATTTTTTCTTTAGTTATTTCTTTTATTAATTTTAATAGTATAAATATCTTCTAAAATTAGTATTATTATATAAAATATTTACTGATTATACTATAAATTATATAATTATTATTAAAAAATATTTTTATTAAAATAAAATAATTAAATAATAAATTAATTATAAAAAATCAGAAATTTATATATAAGTTTTTAAAATTTTATTAAAAATTAAATAAATATTTATTAATTATTCAGGACTTTTATATATATTTTTATATAAAAATATCTAATTTTTTAATTTTATTTTAGATTTATTTATAGTATAAATTTTATAATTATTTTTTTTTTAATTCTAGTAATTATTACTGTAATTATATAAGATCTAGCTACTAGAAATAAAATATAATTTTAAATAAAATATTTATTTTTATTATATTAAATATAGATATTCTTTTATTTATATATCTATAATTTATTAGAAAAAACTTATTTTATTTTTTTTTTATTAGTTTTTTTTATTTTTATATAAAAAATTATTATCTAAATCTAGAGTACTATTATCTAGCTAGTAGTTATTTTTTAATTTATATTATTAGAATTTTTTTTATTTTTATTTAAAAATAAAACAGAAATTATTATTATATAATTTATTTTTTTCTTAATTTAAATTAGATATTTTATATTATATTTAATTTTTAAAAATTATTTACAGTATTTTTTATATAATTAGATATAAAATATTCTTATTATTATTTTAAATAAGTTTAGATTTATTATTATTTTAATTAATATTTTTTTTAATTATTATTTTATAATATATTTTTTATATTTATAAAAATCTAATTAAATTTATTTAAGAATTTATAGAGAATTTTTTTTTTTTTTTTATTATATTAATTTATATAAAAATTTTTTTTTTATAATCAGGATTAAAATATATAAGATTTAACTGGTTATAAAATTTAGAAAAAATTAAAGATTAGTTATTTTTTTATTATATAATAATCTAGAAAAAAAAATATTAGCTAATTTTTTTTTTAAATTTATTATAAATATATAAAATTTTTATATTTTTAAAAAAAAAAATATTTTTTTTAATTAAAAATTTTATATAAAAATTAATAAAAAAAAATAATATTTATATAAATTTTCTTTATTAAACAGAATAAGATCCGGATATTATAAATAATAGACTAGGGTTAGTAGTACTGCAGCAGGAACTGGTTAGATTATATAAAATTTATAAAATTAAATTTATAAATCTATTATTTAATTTACTAGTTTTTATATATATTTATAATTATTTATTTTAATTATTATTTTTCTTTTTAAAAATACCTCTATAAGAGTTTAATAGAATAAATAATTTTTAATATTAAAAAAATCTCTAGATTTATATAATTAATAAAAGTATCTATAAATAAGAAAAAATTATTAAAAAAGGAATCTTTATATTATTAGAAAGATAGTTTTTTATTTATTAGTTTACTACTCTTTTATATAAGAAGTAAAGTCGGAGCGAGGCATTAGCCGAGCTATTTCTTTAGAGCCAGGAGCTTCCTGCCTGGACCTGTAACAGTACTAAAATTTTATATTATAAGAATATAATATCTGTATTAATTTTATTTTTATAAAATCTTTATTTTATAACTCTAAATTTTAGATAATATTTATAATATATTTTATAAAATAATTACTAAACTTTTTTTTAAAAATTTTCTGGATATATAATTTATAAAATATTAAAATATATAAAAGATATTCTAACTATTCTTAAATTAAATCTAGTTTATAAAAGTAATCTTCTAAATCTATATTTATATATATTAATAATTATAATAGATTTAAACTCTATTTAAATAAAATATATATTAAATCTGGTTTTTATTTTATATACATATTAATTATAATTATATTTAATATTTAGAAGAGTTTCTGAAATATTATATGATATATTTTTTATATTTCTAGATTTATAAATATATATATATATATATTAAGTTCTTTTAAAATTAATTTAATCTAAATAATAATTAGATTTAAAGTAGATAAACTTAATTTTTATTTTATTATTCTAACTAGTAATACTAAAAATATTTATTTTTTCTATAACTATTTTAAAAGAAAGATTAATTTTAATTAAAGAAATCTTTCAAAATATAATAGCCTATTTATCAGTATAGTAAATTATAATAAAATACTCTTATACTTAATTTAAAAAAATATTTTGAATCTATTAACCAGAAGTTTTTTTTTATTAAAATTCTAATTTTAAAAAATATTTATAAAATTTAATTAGAATTAAAATAAAAAAATATTTTAAAATATATACTAATAATATTAGTTTTATTTAAATAATATAATAATCTTTTTTTTATAGATTAATACAGCTAAATAATCTTTAATATTAAAATTTTAATAAAATATTCTGAGAGATATCTAACTAAAAAAATCTATTAATTTAGTAAAAACTAGATTCAGAAAAAAAATTTTAAATTTAATTACAACTTACTTACAGTTAAATCTAATATATTTATTTTTTTAAAACATTTCTGATTTTATCTATAATTTTAATTAAAAGTTTAATGAGAATAGATAAACAATATAAATAATAATTCTAAGTTATTATTATAATAAATAGAAATTAATTCTAAATAATAAATAAAAAAAATTAAATTTTAATTTATATTTTACTTTTAAAATTATACTAGAATCTTAGAAATAATAGTGTAAACGGGTGCTAGCCACGCTCGCGACTAGTCCCTACATGTCTGTTGAAGGCACGTATATGTAAGCAGCATGTGTTGTAAGCAAGAACTGTGCCTGCTATACTCAGTAGTCTAACCGTATAGATATATATAGGAAAGAGTAAGAAGAAAAAAGTATATTCTCTAGTACTATCTATATGGGTGTGCCTTACTTATATAGCTTGTTATAGATATAATAAGTATATAATCTTCTTTATATCTCTTTCTTTCTTCTTTTTTTTTTAAGAGTTCTGCCTTACCAATATATCCTGATTATAATAGATTCTAATAGTAATCTATTATATTCTTTTTTATTTCTAGTTCCTCCTGCGGTTTCTGGGCGGGTATAGTCTGTTTATATCAGTATACATAGGAAGATTCTCCGAAGACAGCCTTCTCAATTTCGAGTAATTAGACGATAAGTCTTACTATCTTTATTCAGAAAGATTTAGAGTAATATTAATTATTAAATTAATATATATATAAATACCGGATACTGTATATTCCTGTAAAAATAAAGGTGTATTTAAACTGGATACAGATAGGATTATAATCTAGCTTCTAATAAATACAGGTAAGGATACAGACTATATAACAGGAAGTTCAAGTCTAGTTTAAATAATATTTAAGCTAATATTATACCGGGTTAGAGTCTGTAAAACAGCTTTAATAGAAGTTTATACTGGGTTTAAACCTGTTTTAAATAAAGTTTAACCAGTTCTAGCTGCTGAACAGAGTTAGTAAGATAAAATAATAGATTATTCTGGATTTAAATTCAGTTTAATATCTGTATCAGTAAAAAAAGAACTCAGAATTTATAAGAACTCTGGCTCAGGACTATAATAATTATTTTTAGATATTTTTAAATATTAATTAGTAAAGTATATTATTATAAAAGAGTTTAAATTTAAATATAATTTTACTAGTACTGGATATAACCAGAGTTTTATTTATAGATAAACTAGTATTATACAGAACTTCTACTGGATTATTAATATATTTATTTCTAGTATTTAACTGGGCTTTAGAAATTATATTTAAACTACCAGTATTACTTATTTTTAATAATTTAAATATAATAATATCAGGTTTAAATCTAAAGTAAACTTAAATAAATATAAAAATAAAAGAAAAGAAAAGAAAAAAAAATAAATTTAAAATAAATTTAAATAGAAAAAAGATACTATAGATAAAATAAAAATATAAAAAAAAAAGAATATTAGAAATAAATTTAAATAATAATAAGAAAGAATAGTAAAAATATATTTATTCTAGATTAATCTATAATCTGATTACTATAGTAAATAAATTTAAAATATATTTATATCTTAATCTATAAATAAATAATTTTAAATATAATTAATACAGCTATAAGCTATATATAATATATCTAAAAGATATATAATTATTCTCTACTGAGTTTAAATAAAACTGTAATATAAGACTATATAAAGTTGTAACTGTATTACAGTCAGGTAGCTTATCTTCACATGAGAAGATGATCCAGTATCAGCTATTATAATCCTGACTCTGTATCATCTATCCACGTGATTTAGATCATTCAGTATCAGAATTTTTCTGACTCTGGCCGAGCTATTTTTCCAGCTCCGGTCTGAACCCGTCGCACTAATTTCTGACCCAGTCGCAGCTAAGACCCCTAATCCATCTGGCAAGGCGGGTTGCAGTTCGCACTGGTCTGAAATTATCTCACGCTAGTCTAACATTCTGCCTCTCTACTGACCGCCTTACTCACCCTACTTAGACTAACTAACTGACTAGTTAGTTAACTATTCCTAGCTTTGCTTAATAATAATTTCAAGAATTATTATAATCTGTATTATAGACAGATCTTAGAGTAACTTTAGGATTATTAGGATTCTTAGGATAGGATTAGAGATTTTATATTAGAGGCCTTTTTTTTTATAATTTTTTAGGGTATTTTAGGGGTAGTTTTAATAGGATGTACTGAATATATATTAAAATATATTTAATATGTATAACTAAATAGGTTTAGTATAGAGGTTATGCTGGTCTGAAGTGGATATAAAGTGGAGTCTCTCGGAATAAGACTATTCCTTGACCAGCCGGAGTTAATTTCAGACCAGTCCGAGCTGTAAGCCCGGGACGAGCCACTGGTGAAGGGGTAATCTAAGGATCTGGTTAACCTTCTATATAAGGGATACGCGTTCTAAGCCTTCGGGCTTGGTATTCTAGTCTTTTGCCGATAGCCTAACGGTTATTATACACAGCGGACCCCCTGGAAGCGCATCTGGGAGTAGGGTTCATGACAATTAGAATAAGTAAGAATTATATAATAGACAGGAGGTAGAGGTAGTAAACTAATTAGAAGACAGGAATATAATAAAAAACTAATAAAAATATTGGAATAAGCTACCTTCGACAGTATATATATTTATAATTTAAAATAATAGAATATTTCTATAAGTTAATAAATATATTTAAACCAGCAATTAAAAATAGTAGAGACTGAAAAACTGTGTAAACAGTTATATAGAATCCTGTAATAGGCGGGACTGGGAGATAGAGACAGTATACTAATCAGAAGATTAGAATAAGCTAAGAATTATATAATAGACGGGGGGTAGAGGTAGTAAACTAATCAGAAGACAGAAATACAACAGGAAACTAATAAAAACACTGGAATAGACCACCTTCGACAGTGTACATATGTAAGGTGATATCAGTCACAGTCATTACCATCTTTCAAGCTGTGAAGTATAAGACTTATAAATAGCATGCTGGAGCATCAGTAAGGGGTGAAGATCTAGATGCTGTGAATGTATAGTACCGGGTACTTATGATGGTGATGAAGGTGACATCGGAGTACTCATGGTTGAAGCGGTAGCCCAATGTAGCATGCACATCCGTCTGTGCCCATTTCAGCCCGACAACAGGGCATAGGCAGTGGCGATCTAGATTGTGAGCCCTGGTGGTTCTTTTAGGAATCATACTAAGCTGGATGTCAGTTTGTATGATAGCCACTCTTCACTCTGTAGGTTTGTATAGATGAACTTGGGCAATAATGAATGCTGGCTCTAGTGTACCAGAACTACTACTAGTTCACACTGTAGTTTGCTGTGTGCTGTGATAGAAGGTCAGCTGGTCAAATTGGAGAGCCTTGTCCCGGGAGCTCCAGGCTGAATGATTTCTCACCATTACATAAATCCTACCAGCTTGAACAGCACTCTCTGGCCCTGCAGCCCTGCAACTCTCAGCGGCTGTTGTTGCGGAGCATCGGGTGTGGTCAAGGCTGCACTTCGGCTGTCTGACGCTCTCCGGACTGGCTTCCTCAGGCCGGCGTCACCACCGCCAACCACGTCAATCCACTTCCCCCCCAAACTCCCTCCATCGCCAACCCAACTACCACTCTCATCTTCCCCCCCCCCCAGAACCACCACTTGTTTTCACCACCACCAACATCTGTCACGTCTCTTTCGTCCTGTGCATATCGGAAACTCCTGCTCCATCCAATCTCCTCCCTGTGGACGTCTTCGTTTACCTGTGCGTTTCCCCTTTGCCTCCCCCGATCGGGTCGCCCTCAGCTACTCTCCCCCGGATCGTCGACGGAACCCAATCCGCCATTCTACCCGCTCTCGGTCAACTTCCCTAGAGTAACGGATGGCGGGTTAACAGTGTCGACCGACGAGCGAGCCCTCCCTATCTAGCCCTCCCTAGCAATCGACATATGGCCAGACAAAGGCCCAGTTCTCACCGCCAGGACCCTCTTGAGGACTCTTCCGCTCAGCCATCCTCCGCTGGACCATCCGCTGCTGCCGCCAGGTACATACCACATCTCTTTTCCCTTGCCTCCTCGGATCAGCCCCCTGTTGTCATTCGGCACCGGGTAAAATAACTGGCTATCGTTTTCCATCGTTAGTGGGTACCCTGCAAGCTGCTGTTTCCAACGGTCCCGCCGAACCGGCCCCGGTGCATGAGAGCTCTGCCTGCCAGCTGTCTACCCGGTTGACCTTATTGCCCCGAACGCCTCGGCCAATGGGCCGGGGGAGTCTCCCTGTTACAATATCAACAGTTTTTCTGCTTTATTATCTCTTTCCTTACGCCATTCACCATTACCCTCACCATTTCCTGGAAGTGAACTCTTTCTCATGTCCTCCAGAATCACTCGCTCAGCCGCGAGAGTAGCTGCAGACGCTCTTCCCTCCACCAGTCCCGACCCCTCTCCTGCAAACGCGGCCGCTGGTTCGGCATCTACTCGGAAGCGAAAGGCCCCCGCGCGACGTGATCGATCGGTGGACGCCCCGGAACAACCGAACCCCTCGTCGCCTCGAAGAGCCAAACGACAGCGACGTGCAGCTTCTCCCAACTCTCCCAACGTCCCGGCACCATCCCCTGCCACCCGTCGTGGTACCCGCAATCGTCCAGCTATGTCTCAACCCGGGTGAGTCGGATACTGTTTCGCTTGCTTATCAGGAGGGTGCGCGCTGACTCGTTGGTCTATGTAGTCCGTCATCGCGTCCTGCGGAGGAATCATCAAGGAATCAAACATCCCCTCCGGCATCTAGGCGGAAATCCAGCAGGAGTGGAAAAGTGTCGCAAGGTAAGAAATCTACCGCGGGGAGAGGGGATCTTCCCCACCTTTCAGGTCACTTTCACTGGTGCTGAGCCATGGGCTAATCTGACTTGTGGTAGCAGATCGCCTCTCGGCAACTCAGTCTCCGTCTCGTCGGCAAAAGAAGCGCCCGTCCAGGACCAGTCCGGATGTAATCATGAAGGAGGCGGAAGAGGAGTTGGAGGAACATGAGCCCAGCGAAGAGAGGGAATTGTCCCCGCCAAGTGATAGTCATGAAGGAACAAACCCTTCAGGGCTTGATGATGATGACGACGACGAGGATGACGGGGACCTTTTCCACAACAGCTTGTTCGGGTCGCGAAGCCCCCTGGGACTCCAAAGCACCCTGAGGGCTTTGAGTGGCATGATGTCGGGCATGTCTTCGCGCCTGCGAGATATTCTGCAAAATCTGAGAATGAAGGATGACCCGTCCATCCAGCTAATCGCTCTGCAGGAGCTCTCTGATCTACTACTTGTATCAAATGAGGATAATCTTTCCGGCCAGTTCTCTCCGGATCCGTATGTAAAGGAGTTGGTCGCATTGATGCAACCAAGCGACTTCGGCGAAGAAAACCCCGAGATTATGCTTCTTGCGTGTCGCTGTTTGGCCAACTTGATGGAGGCTCTTCGTGGTTCCGTGGCTAATGTGGTCTACGGCGGGGCTGTTCCAGTCTTGTGTCAGAAGCTACTGGACATCCAGTTCATTGATCTGGCTGAGCAAGCTCTCAGCGTAAGTCATGCCCCGTTTTTAACCCAACACATAATCTGCTTGAGGTCCGTATACTGACTAGCCCCCGTAGACTTTGGCGAAGATCTCAGTGGACTTCCCAGCTTCGATCGTGCGCGAGGGTGGATTGACAGCTTGCTTGACATACCTCGATTTCTTCCCAACTAGCACTCAGCGTACTGCTGTGACCACTGCTGCCAACTGCTGCCGCAATCTCCCCCACGACTCCTTCCCTGTCGTGAGAGACGTCATGCCGACCCTGCTTAATGTGCTCTCAAGCAATGATCCAAAGGTTGTCGAACAGGGCTGCCTATGTGTCTCCCGGATCGTCGAGAGCTACAAACATAAGCCGGAGAAGCTGGAAGAGCTCATCGAACCAGCAATGCTCAAGGCTGTACTTCGGTTGCTTTTGCCGGGTACTACCAATCTGATCGGTCCGCACATCCACACACAGTTCCTCCGTGTGTTGGCAATCACATCAAAAGCCAGTCCTAGACTGTCGGTGGAGTTGTTGAAGATGGACGTCGTCGATACTCTTTACCAGATTCTGACGGGTGTATCGCCACCGGCAAACTTGGACGACACCGCTGTCAAGATGGACAGTGTCCTCGTTATGCAAGCGTTAATCCATCGCCCAAGAGAACAAGTGTTTGAAACCCTCAATGTCATTTGTGAGCTGTTGCCTGGAACTCCGAACCGGAATCTTCCTCAAACGGACATCCTGCCTGGATATCCTCTCGGGGGTGAAGTCCACGGTCCAAAATCCCCCAAGGCGAAGGAAACCGCCGAGAAACGACGTTTATCGTTGATAGACTGCAAGGCAGAACTAAAACGGTTTGCCATGATATTGCTACCAACCTTGACCGATGCCTATTCTAGCACTGTCAATCTGGAAGTCCGCCAAAGGGTCCTGACCGCTCAGCTTAAGATGCTGCACAACCTAGACGCTAGCTTGGTAGAGGACGCATTGCGAACTGTTCCCTACGCGTCGTTCCTCGCAGCCATTCTCTCTCAAAAGGACCACCCATCGCTGGTATCATTTGCCCTGCGCTGTGCAGAAATTCTGTTTAAGCGCTTGGAACATGTTTATCGGCACCAATTCCATCGTGAGGGTGTCGTATCGGAGATATTTAAGCTTGCAGGGGAGCAATTGTCCACTGAAAAGCAAGCGAAAACGTGCGGGGATGCGTCGTCTACTAAGGATACTTCTGGGGACGTTCAACAACCACATGGTGAAACAAATGTGACTGCAAATGCGGAAGATGAAGATGGCCCTGATGACGCAGAAGGAGCGGACGATTATGACGAGCAAGATGACGACGATAACGATGATATGTCGGAGTCAGCAAGCTCTTCGTCGTTTTCCGGTCATGTTCTCTCAACAAAAATTGACAACGCCATGCGGGATATAGTTGTCCGTGATGGCCGTTCCTTCGTTGAGCTATACGAGTCTAGCCAAGGCAGTGACATGCGGGATAAGGCTTTGGAAACATTGAACGAGCTGAAGACTCTTGCTGCAGGCATCGAAGCTTTCTACCTGGGCGATAGTGAGGAAGATGGCCTCTCGCTTTTCAAAAAGCTTGCAACGTATTTCGACGGCGATGCACTGGAGAGTATCACTAGCTCCGAACTTCTCAACTCAGGAATCATCAAGGTACTACTTGATGTGTTTGGCGATTTTCAAGGTAAGCATTGTTCCTCGAATTCGGGTTGCCAGTCACTCAAATTTTACGCAATAGCTGCCCCCATGCGCGAGGCTCGTGCCGCTTTCCTACAGGCTTTTATGGGATCGACTATCTCCGAAAAGGCTCAGAGCCAAAGCACGGCAACTACCCCGTTCAGTGTTCTCATTCAAAAACTGCAGGATTTGCTCAGCAGGACTGAGCATTTCGAGGTCACTACAGTCAGCCACAATTCACTTGAGAATACGCGAACCAATGCGGCCTATATGTTGGGAAAACAGCTCAGATTGAAGCTGGTAGCAGATGATGATTCGGATATCCCTCGCACTTACCGCAACATCATGGTCTCCATCCACGCTATAGCTACCTTCAAGGCTTTGGATGATTTTCTCCACCCAAGAATCAGTCTATCAGACCGACCCAGACCGCCCCGCTCCCGCGACACAATTCTATCTCAGATTGCTAATGCGGCCCGTCTTCGGGATCAGCTGGCCGGCACCGATGCCCCTCATCTGCCTCGGACGTCAACAACCTCCGGCAGACCATCGCGACCAGGAGAGACGCATCCCAGTACCAACGAGTCTTCCACTGAAGGTCGTAATCGTGGCTCGAGGTCTGGACGATCTGGCCGACAGCAAGGCCCGGGCGGAAATGAGCACGAGGGTGAACCCCTTGAGTGCGCCGACGAACGCCAGATGACTGACGACGAGGACCCCGAAGATGATGGTGAAGACGAGGCCCTCAACGCCATCGTGGATGATCTGGATGATGATATGTCTGACGATAACGTTCATGACCCAACCGCTGTCAACATGGAGGTGGCTTCTTCTGGTAAGGTGACTGCCCGAAAGGAAGACGGCACTCGTGTGGCCACGCCATCACAGTCAACACCAGCGTCCAAGTCCTCTACGTCAGCTCCTGGTTCTGCATTAAATCCTGCCGGAGGAAGCTCACTAGCCATGGCTGGTCGCCCATTTTCATCCTACGCAGCAGCTATGGCATCAATTCCGACCGACTGGCATATCGAATTTAGCGTCGATGGCGAGCCTGTTTCAAACGAGACGACTATCTACCGCGCGGTTCACCATAACCGCCAACATGCGGATCCTAGTGCTAGGAACGTTTGGTCTTCTGTTCATACGGTCAAGTTTCGACGTGCCTCAGGACCGCCGCCTCCAGAACCGTCCACACTTACTCAGGGTACATCAAAGGCTGCTGCGAAGCACGATAGCGATGAGATGCCGTCGTCGCTCAGCCAAGACCAAACGACGGCGTCCATCTTCCAGTTGCTCCGCGTATTGCATGAGATGAATACCACCCTCAATGACATCCTTGCAGAGACAAAAGAGCTAGTTTCACTAAAGCCAGAGCCACTGGCCCAATTCATCAACACTAAGCTTACAGCTAAGCTGAACCGACAGTTGGAAGAGCCCCTCATTGTGGCAAGCAGCTGCCTCCCCAGCTGGAGCGAAGATCTTGCCCGACTCTTCCCATTCTTGTTTCCGTTTGAGACGCGCCACTTGTTCCTCCAGTCGACTGCGTTTGGCTATTCGCGCGCGATGATGAGATGGCATAATGCCCAGGGTGGAGATGACAGCCGTAACGACCACCGGCGTGATGATCGGCCCATACTTGGACGTCTTCAAAGACAGAAGGTCAGAATATCTAGAACCCGTATTCTCGACTCGGCTATGAAGGTTATGGAGCTTTACGGCTCGTCACCAAGCGTGTTGGAGGTTGAATACTTCGAGGAAGTTGGCACAGGCTTAGGCCCGACGCTTGAGTTCTACTCTACTGTTTCAAAGGAGTTTTCGAAGAAGAAGCTCAAGATCTGGCGGGAAAATGACTGCCTCAACAGCGAGGAGTACGCCTTTGGCAAGCGCGGCTTGTTCCCTGCGCCTATGAGTGAGGAGCAGGCTACTTCGGAATCCGGAAAGAAACAACTTAATCTCTTCAAGGTTCTTGGCAAGTTTGTTGCTCGCTCAATGCTGGACTCCAGGATTATCGATATCTCTTTCAACCCAGCGTTTTTCCGGATCGCTGACAACTCATCATTTGTCACTCCGTCCCTCGGCACAGTGAAGGCGGTCGATCAAGACCTGGCGAATTCGCTGCTTCTACTCAAAGCCTTCGCAAACGCCAAGAAGGCCGTGGATGGCCATAAGACGATGTCGCCGGCGCAGAAGGCTCAAGCTCTGCAAGAAGTCGAAATTGGTGGAGTTCAAGTCGAAGACTTGAGCCTGGACTTTACACTTCCTGGCTACCCGGCCATCGATCTGATCAAGGATGGCTCCGATATACCTGTTACCATTGAAAATGTTGACTTGTACGTCGATCGGGTCGTAGACATGACTTTGGGCAGTGGAGTTCAACGTCAGGTCGACGCATTCCGGGCCGGGTTCTCCCAAGTTTTCCCTTATGCCGCTCTCCGGACATTTACACCTAGCGAACTGGTCATGCTGTTTGGCCGAGCCGAGGAGGATTGGACCATTGAGAGTGAGTCAATTACTATTCCCTGTTTACCTGCAAATGCTAACAAGTACGTCATAGCCCTCATGGACTCCATCAAGGCTGACCACGGCTTCAACATGGACTGCCGCAGCGTGCGTAACCTACTGCAGACAATGAGTGAGCTGAACCCGCAACAACGCCGGGACTTCTTGCAATTTGTCACAGGCAGTCCGAAACTTCCGATTGGCGGTAAGTGAAAATCCTCAGACTGGTTGAAGTCATGCTAATGCAATCTTACTCTAGGTTTCAAGAGTCTTACCCCGATCTTCACTGTCGTGTGCCGTCCTAGCGAACCACCATATACGCCTGACGACTATCTACCCAGTGTCATGACGTGCGTGAACTACTTGAAGCTGCCGGACTACAGCACCCTGGACATGCTCCGCGAGCGATTGTCGGTTGCCATCAAGGAAGGCCAAGGAGCTTTCCACTTATCATGATCATAGATCCTGAAATCCGGATCTCAGCGCGCACTAGCGTACACTCTAATATGAAAAGCGGGGAATCAGGCATGGGGAGGAGGAGCGGAAAGAAACTCAAACAAGCACCAGCGGTGCATCGGTACACTAACAGGCCGCATACCCTTTATTATTCATGGCGGCGGCGGGATTGTTGCAATGCCTAGGAAATCTGTCTTTTTTGGTGGCACTCTGCGTTCGGGCCTCATTTGTCTTCTTCAGTGTCTTGTGGGAAGGGAGTCGGGGGGGTTGTTTGCCTATTGATTCATTCCATCTAGATAGAAATGCCACTCCTACCAAGGGCCTTGAAACTTTACTACTAGTACTAGTTTGCTGATGTATCTATTCTATTGATTACATAGGTCTATTGTCTATCGAACAAAATGAAAAGGGTATTTTACGCATCATCCCCAGTCCAATCTCCACCATCCCTCAACTCACTCAATCAACCACTCAGCCCCGATACAGCGGCACCATGGACTACACAATCAGTCAGTAAACACCCCCCTCAGAGAGAAAAACAACTTACCTCCGCAAACTTCGGCTCCACAAACAAAGCCCTCGCCTCCGCAACAACAGTCTCCTTCTCCCCGGCCACCGCATCCGACGGCATACTCTTCATCACGCCCTCGACCCACGCCTTCCGTCCCTCGACCTTCACCGTCTCCGCCTTCATGACATACACCCGATCCGGAATCGCCGGCTTCCTAAAATCCACATTCAAATTCGCCGTCATCCCCAGCCCACTGGGGAACGAATCCGACACGCACCGCGCAAACGCCTCATCGAACATCACCGACAGCAGCCCGCCGTGCACGTACCCCGGGTGTCCGCACATCTGCTCCCCGATGTGGAAGACCGAGATGACTTGTGCGCGGGGGCGTGCCTCCTCTTCACCCTTGGTGGGAGTGCTGTTGTTAACGATACTGGTGAACATGTACGGCGCCACGGAGACCTTTTCGGGCCCGGCGAGCGTGCCGGCGACGAAGTGGCTGGGACGCAGCGAGGGGGTCATGGAGAGGTGCGGGCGGGATTCGCGGTATTGGCTGGGGTTTTGGCGGAGGGATTGGACCAGGGGGAGGGCGGAGATCAGGACCTCTGGGGTTTTGGGGGAAGAGGGAGGGAGGGGAGAGGGGGTTTGGTAGGAGGGGGGGGTGGTTTTGGATTCGATGGCTTGGGTGGAGGCCGCGGCTTGGATGGTGCGGTGTTGGGTGTGTTGGAGGTTGATTTGCAAAGAGCGGTTTTTGGAGAGCGATTGGAGCGAGGTGCTGGAGGGTTGGCTCATGGTTAGGCCCATCCGGGTGAGGAGGGTCTTGCTGGTTGTTCGCGGGAGGGACATTTTGTATTTCTTGTGGGGGATTGGCTTGGCTTGTTGATTCTGGTGGTGTTGGAGGTATGCAGGTATGCAGGTAGGTAGGTAGGTAGGTAGTGTTGATCTTGGTGTGAGTCTGAGTGTTAGTTTCTTATAAGAAAAGTGGAATGTATTTGTATGGATTTATCAATTGAGAATTGCGATTGAGCAGAGCAGAAGAAGGGAGACAAGACACACCTCTATATAGATGCTCGAACAGGCAGGATTCTAGGCGGATGGCGAAGAACAAAGGCAAAAGGCAAAAGGCCCAAAGGTTAAAAGAGAGCAACTCGATCGGGAAACAACCCCCCCCCCCGGCAGAACAGGGAAAAAACGAGGAAAAAACCCTGGCCAATCCGGGTAGGTGGGTCGCTTGCCCACGTGGGATGGCATCAGGGTGGGACGGCGTGGCCAATGAGGGTGGCGGCCGGAACACTAACCCTACTGGCGGGCAGGGATTGCGAGACCGGCTTGCAGGGATCGCCTGGGTGGGGCAGATCCGGTGCGTTGGGATTGGTTGCGAGGTGCTGCGGGCCTGCCGCAGATACCGATCTCTCGGGCATACGGAAGACCACCGGTTAGGCAGGTACGTAAACAGATAGGGATGTTATAGGCCCGGTCGATATAGGGAGGATAAGGAGGTTGGTTGGTGCATTGGTGTGCTGGGTGGGGGCTGGGGCTGGGGGGTTAGGGGGAAGGGTGAGAGATAGAGAGACTGGCGGTGGAGGGAGGTATGCGGGAGTAACTTCCTGCTAGCTATGATGATAGGTAGGTAGTAGGTAGGGTAAGTAGATTGGCGACGCAGAAGTCCTACAATGTGTTGTCGTGTTGTATGTTTGCAGGAACATACGTCCCAGCATACCACCCATGATCATCTCTAATATCTCAACACTGACCTTCTGCGGAGGAGATACCCAACAATCCCCCCCCCC